>APFE031614938.1:49435-83033 GCA_000404065.3 Pinus taeda | reverse complement strand
TATAAATAAACTTTATATTAAAACAATATATATCAAACAAAAGTATAGATATAAACATCATAAAGGACATGTAAACATTATGAAGTTAATAATACATATGATCATCCTAAAAGTTATAAATACCTTATGACCTCAGAAAACAGAGGATTTGATTTCACCGCTTATGACTCACACTCATGAAAGATAGCTGTCACCACGATGGAGGACGGTGGAATCGTGGTGAGCAGGGCGGTCACCGCCACAGAGAGCTACATATAGAGGTAGGCGGAGTTTTAGAAGGGGTTGAAACATCGGAGCAAAAACCAGGAGGAGGAATTCTAAAGGGAAGCAAATCGGTCATTGGAAGAGCGCTTAAGCATTCTGAGGTTCTGGGCACGGGGGACAGTGAGCTTCCGTTGAGAAGCTTACTGGATTGAGCAGCAAGGCTCTGCTCAGTCTGGCTGGGTGGATTTGGTCTCTCGGTAATTGGAGCAGCGTAGTTGTGGACATCTTCAGGTAGCAGTTCAGGTAGGTACATACTTTAAATTCTTTACTGTTTCTGTATATTTCAGTTTCTCGGTTCTTACACAAATCCCAGTACTACTGGCCCTTTCGGCAACAATCCACGGAGCGCGGATTGAGGTCTCACCTGAAGTAGTATGGGAGGGTGCTAGAACCAGGTTTTCGCACCCTGGAGATGTCTGATGAGTTCCAGTGGTCCGCGGTTCGACCATGTGCGCACGCCACTATGCGCTCTTACCTGTACCTCGCTGCATGAGACGCTGCCTTCGCGCGGCCCTACTTAGGGGCCGAACGCTGTTATTACCCAAGTCCTTACTAGTATTCCACCGTTAGTTGATTAACTTAGCTTACTTGCATGTGTAAAGTATACTTAGCAATATAAATCATTCATACAAGTGCATGCAGTAAATAAATAGTATATTTGCAATTGATATCAAACATGTAATAACTCAAGAACAGATACACAGAATTTGGATAAAACTTCTTTTATTATTCTCTTCTTCGGTTATAGACTTGACTCCGCCTTGCGCACTCAGCTGTGGACAACTAGGCCTCTGCGCACTCAGCTGTAGAGGCTTTTCCTTCTCTACAACCTAAGACACACTTAGACACTTGCTCTGTGCTTCTACTTCTCTATCTCATACTTCGCTCTCACTAACTATCTTTTACACTTAGAGCCTCGCTCTATTTATACATTACCATGGTCTGCGGACCATGGGTAGGCCGACATTACATTACAAACTAGGGCGGACAACCCTATGACTCTAACATACTTCCGTGCCTACAATTCGTGGGGCTTTACAACATCAGTCGGTCCAAACATGGACTTTGAGCCCCAAAACATGCCTCAAGGGGATTCTATGCCCAACAACTAGCCAAGACAAGAGGACACAAGATGTGGCACCAGCCAAGGACAAACCCTAATGTGGGGAAACCCTTGATCAAATCTTCTTATATTCTTCAATAGTTCAATAGAGAGAGAGAGATAGTACAAATATACAAAACTGATATTTATGACAACAGTAGAGAGTCCATCATTCTGCTAATGATGACTGTTGAAAGATGCAGCCTTGAATCCAATCACAAAGAGTGTTGAAGCAAATCCTTTGAGGAGATCATCAAACTAAAGGCCCTTCACATAACATTGATGCAAATTCCTCTGATTGCTAGTTGCCCCTGCAATTTTGTTAGGGCACAATATGCAGCCCTAAACTCCCTTGACTATGATGAATTGCTAATCTAATAAGGGCACTTGAAGTAGTCCTAAACTTCCTTCATAATCTCCAAATAGTCTTCAGAGAGAAGCTCTAAGAAACCCTTGCTATGATGCTATGGCATGTGGCCTAGCACATAGCAACATTGTAGTAAATGTCCCCAAAACAACATCAATATATATGAGCACCCAATCTGCATATGAAACTAGCCCTACATAGATCTGATCTAAGTTTTAGGGCAGACTTCTTCAACACATAGCCTCACCTTATGACTGTGGCTCACATTGCTTGAAGGCAGACTTTAACCCATACTTGGAACAACCTCTGTTACTGTGCTGTCACCTACAACAATCTGACCATGATGCTTTTACGCTTCTTCTTGTTATGCTGGGGTTTATTTTGGCTGCGGCTACATTTCCTTTGCTAGTGACCCTAACGTCCCTTGCTGCAGATTAGGCCTGCGTATGATGCCTCCTTAACGACGGCCAAATCTAGGCTTTGTTAACAGATGCTAAGACTCTCCATCAACTGCGTATAAGTGTCTTCTTTGTTGCGGAATAAGGGCTTCACAAACTGTGGTTAGGGCTTCATTCTGGTTTGCATATTAGGCCTTTTCTTGACAACATATAGGAGCCTTTTTACATTGCGAATAGGTCTCTTATTTGAGCTAATAATAGGTCTCTCTTGACAGCGGATTAGGGTACCTTTAGGATTGTGTCTAGGGCATGTCTGAACTGCGGCTAGGGCACATCTAGACTGTAGATAGAAGCCTCTCTTCACTGCGGCTTGAACTCCTTTAGGACAACGTATAGGGCTTCTCCTTAGGACTGTGATTAGGGCTCTTTCCTTTAGACCTCTCTTTCCACGAAATCCCGAACGAGTGGATAGAGATCACAAGAGATGAGTGTGTCTCAAATGACTTGAAGACTCTTCTATTTATAATGCAAATTTGAGGTTGAGCTGCGGTAATTTGTTTGCTGGCCGACCTTGACAAATTGTCAAATTATAAATAACACAAATAAATTCATATCTCCATAAATACATGTCGGAATGGGCTGATCTTTAGATTAATCCTACACCTCTCGGAGAGAGGAATCCAAGAAAAATAACAGCTGCCATAAATAAGATGACCCACATGGAGTTTTGCTGTAGTTTCCAATTTTAACGCTCCCTCTCAACTAGGGAGAACTCCATCTGCTAATCCATTTGCTAGTCTGTACCATCTATGCCATCAATGCAGTGCCTTGCACTGCTCTGCTCTCCTAAACTATGAAGAAGAAGAAGTGATCGAGAATGTAGCATACCATTCTCGACTGACCCAAAGTCAGTCCCAGATAAAAGAGTGTATCATACCACTCTTACTGATTCAAAATCAGTTCCAAATAAAGGGAGTGTCCCATACCACTCTTACTGACCCGAAGTCAGTTCCAATTGATCCCAAATCAATATCATCCTAGGATAGGGAGTACTGTAGTACACGATGCGTCCATCAGTGGTACTGTGGTCCCTATCCTCATTTCCCTACTCATTGGCCAGATGAGAGGTACTTGCCATGAGTCTCAGACTGCATGGCTAGGATGTCTTAGCAAGAGAAGGATGAACCGCTCATCTTGTCTACATGTCGCCATGGGGTATGCCAGGGGAAGGCTGAACCACTTACCCTATGATTGTGTCTCAGCAGGAGAAGGATGAACCACTCATCCTGCCTACATAGAAAACCACTAGGGGAAGGCTGAACCACTCACCCTATGGTTGCTCATCGCTCCAAGAAGTACCCCATGCCCTCTTCGGATCTCCCAGAGCTCAATATCCATATCATACAGGACCCTCAGGAGAGGTTCTCTCCACGACTCTTAGTCGGTCTTGGAAGGGCAAGAATTTGACCTTTCCCAGGGGCTCAATATCCATATCATATAGGACCCTCAGGAGAGGTTCTCTCCACGACTCTTAGTCGTTCTCGGAAAGTCAGGAATTTGACCTTTCCCAGGGGCTTTGTCAGAATATAGGCGACTTGCACTTCAGTCCCAATGTGATGGGGCCTTATTGCTCCTCGTTGTACCATATCTCGGATAAAGTGGTACCTGATGTCTATGTGCTGGGAGCGCTCATGAAATGAGGGATTCTCTAATAATCAGATCCCACACTGGTTGTCACAGAGGATCATGGTGGTATCCAACACGTGTCCAGGCATCTCACTGAAGAGCTTCTTCGACCAGACAGCTTCACACGAGGCCAAACTCGTAGCTATGAATCCGGCCTCAGCGGTGCTCAAAGCAACCGACTTCTGGTTCCTGCTCATCTGGGATATCGAAGTAAAACCCAAAGAGAAACAACACTCAAAAGTGCTTTTGCAATGCACCATACTGCTTGCCCAATCAAAATAACCAAGCAGCTCACATCTCCAGCAGTGTATCTTAGTACATGAGTGATTGTGCCCCGAAGATATCTAAGAAGATTCTTGGCGCCAATCCAATGTGAGTGATGAGGCTCAACCATATATTGGCTCACCATGCTAACTGCAAAACATATATCCGGGCGGGAGTTCACGAAGAACATCAATGCTCCAATGAGTTGACGATACTCAAAGACAGTTCTCAATTCAGGTCCGGCAGCACTACCACATAACTTCTTAAAGTTAAGCTCCATTAAGGTAGTCACATGCTTGCAGTTCACAATTCCAAATTCAGAATCCAACTCCCTCTTACGTTTGTAAATGAGAGGGTCTGCACCTGTCAGAAAGAGGTCATCCATATGAAGCACCAATATGAGAGATCTATCACCTTCAACCTTAAAGTAAAGGTTCGGATCAGATTCACTCCTAGTGAATCCCAACTTCATCAGATAGCTATTGATCCTCTCATACCAAGTCCGGGGTGCTTGCTTCGAACTACAGAGAGCTAACTTCAACCTGCATGTATGAGATTCCTGGTCATGAACCTCAAGCCCCTCAGGTTGTTCTACATCGGTTGGTTTTCCCTCGGTAGATCTTAGACATATACCTTTATGCTCTTCTTTGAACTCAGGCATCCCTGTCACTATTTGTCTCACATCGGGTAGTGCCTTACAACGAAGATGGGCAAACCTCCAGTGCCTTAGTTTAGATTGAAGAGATGTATCACAAGACATGATCCCCAATGGAATTCTTGCAACTTGATATAAAGTGCTAGTCCTGAACCCAAGAGTAAAAGCATCTTTAAAATTTCTTTTCCAAACACGTGCCTTTCCATCGATGAATGCCGCCTTGTAACTTTTGTCTTCCATTGCCGAAATGGACAACAGGTTCTTCTTGAGATCATGTACATATAGAACTTCTTGTAAATGAATCGTGTTACCTTGATTATATTGAAGATTAATATTCCCTACACCCTTTACAGGATAGGTGGCATCGTCTCGAAGAATAATCTCCAAGTTTGTCTCCTTCTCTATCAAATTAGAGAGAGCTTCCTTGTATCCGGTGAAGTTCCTTGAAGCACTACTATCAATAAGCCAATTTCCCAAAGTGTTCGGAGGTGAGGTAGTAGAGAGGGTCGATATAAGATAATACTCCTTTTACTTATCAGAAACAACATTCGATTTTTCATACCGGGAGTTCCTTCCTTTCTTGGAGGGTCGACCATTTCCTTGATGTCTTGCATTCCTTTTTCCTTTGCCATTGTACCTATCATTCCTTCGATCATTGTTGTGGAAGTTGCCCTTGGAATGATTGTGATCATCATTATGTGATGTGTCACTTCTATTTGGACACTCCCTCGCATAATGGCCAAACTTATTGCAAGAAAAGCATTTGCCGTTCCTTCCACCCATAGGTTTAGGCTTTCCATTGAAGTGACCTTTAGACCCTGCATTATTTCTCCTTTTGGCATGAGCAAAGAAAGTAGTAGGGTTGCTTCTGTTGGGAGGCATTTCATGCTCCACCATCCTGGTTTCTTCTTGAATGCATCTCGACATCAATTCTTCAAGCCCTGAAATTTGATTATTATTGAGAATAGTGGTTCTAAATATATACCACTCAGGTGGGAGCCCTCCAAGAGTAGTGATAGTAAGTTCCCTGTCAAGAATGACTTCTCCAATTGATAGAATATCATTCTTGATCTCAGTGATGCTTAAGAAGTAGGATTGAATATCCTCGTCGTTGCCCTTCTTAATATCCTTCAAATTATTTTTGAGGAACAAAATTTGGTTTGCATCACTAACCTTGAACATGCTTACCAATCTGTCATATATCATCTTGGAGGTGTTCAAATCAGAGATGTAGGCCACCAGACGCTTGTCAATGGAATCTCTGATAATCTTCTTTGCTTTGACTTCACCCTTGGTGTACTTGTTCTTTGTAGCAGCCGGTGCATTTGATGGAGGCTCGGGGATTTTACCCTTCGCAAAATCCAACACTTCTTGTTCTTCCAATGTCAGATCCAGATACATCTTCCATCCATGAAAGTCGGACTCTTCACGTAGCTTGTCTTCAACCGGGAAGAGGGTTGAGGAATCCCTTGAGCCTTTGACCTTGTCCGACTGTTTTCGGTGATTGCTCTTTCACTCTTGCTTGGGATTTGTCTTCACTTCACCTCTGATATCATGTTAAGTTTTGGTATGTTCTATGCGTAGAGCAATTTACTTAAATTTTCTTATTAGCTCAATATCAATATCCAGATTAGCAATCACATCAGCATGATAGTAAAATGCAGATAAAACATAAACATAAATAGTAGAAGACAAGCCAAGACAAGAGGACACAAGATGTGGCACCAGCCACGGACAAACCCGAATGTGGGGAAACCCTTGATAAAATCTTCTTATATTCTTCAATAGTTCAGCAGAGAGGGTACAAATATACAAAACTGATATTTATGAGAGCACACAATTAATATAGTTGAGCTTTTAACAAACTATACACAACAGAAACAAAAACCCAAGCACTTAAACTTTTACACATTTTTACCCTGAAAAATCCTAGTGTGGGGAAAACTGACAGAGGGGTTTTATTAGGCTTTAGAGAATAATTCAGGAAAACATTACAATAGTAGTTCTAGAGAATTTATAGCCAAGAACAACGCTAGAAAACACCCCCTCTTCTTTGCATAATATGGCCTAGCAAATAACCTCTCCATCTGCAACATATGGCTCGTTTATCTTCAGTGAACTCAGCGTGGGACATGACCTCTTCTCCAATAGACAACTTGGCCCTAAAGATTCGTCCTCTCTCTCCTACGAACCTGGCTTTTGCATGACCTCTCTCTTCAATAGAGGACAACCTGAACACAACCCACTCTCTTTGCGAACTTGGTCCCTTCTCCTCAGCTGTTCATTTTTCCTTCTTCTCACCCAAATCGACCCTCTTCTGTCTCACTCGAAGTGATCTCCAAAATGTGTCCTTCACCCACTCATTCCAACAATTTATAATTTCTCTCATAACCCTATTTTTCCTTGAGATCTTCAAAGAAAATATCAAAGGCCAAAATTTGTTCTTATCACTTTCTTTTGATCCGGTCAAAAAAAGAAATATTAATTTGTAAAGTTATAAATTTTAGAAATTTGAGTTACAAAGCCAATAATAACTAATAAAATTAACTATCATGCTTTTCCTAAGTTAAGACTTAGAGAAGAAACTGCCGAAATAAGTACTTCTTAAGGTATCTTTTGCATGCCTTGACACGAGGCCTATGCAGAGACACCTGTCTGGACTACACTTTTAGCACTCCCTCTTTGCAAGGAAGGTGTTCTGCACCAACGCCTAACTTGTCTTTGTATAAGGCGAACTTACCATTCATCAAGGTCTTTATGAGGATGTCTGCAACTTACTCATCCTTAGGCACATATTATAGCTTCATCTTGCCTTTCTGCACACAGTCCTGGATGAAGTGATACCTTATTTCTATATGTTTTGACCTGCTATGAAACATTGGATTTTCAATGAGCTTGATGCAACTTTGATTTTCACAATGTATCATGGTCGACTCCAACTCCTGATCGAACAACCCCATGAGTAACTTTCGAAGCCAAATGGCCTTATATGATGCCAAAATTGCTGCTATATACTCAACCTTAGCAGAACTCAGTCTAGCTGACTTCTGTTTCCTGCTGAACCAAGAAACATCTCCAGACCGCAACCTAAAGCGATAGCCAAAAGTACTTTTCTTGTCAATTGCGTTGCCTGCGTAGTTAGCTTCATTCCATCTCCACTAGCTTCATTCCATCTCCCTAGACATAACTCAATGCATACTCCACTATACCATGCACTCACTTTGGCTCAACCATAAAATAATTGAGTATTGACAACAAAACATATATCTGGTTTGGTGTTGACTAGATGCATAAGAGAGCCTATCAACTAGCTATATAAAGCGAGGTCTAGTGTTTCTCATTTGAAAGCATGATTTTTTTTCCAATTGGTTACCATTGGCGTAGCCAAAGGCCTACAGTTCTACATCCTCAGTCACTTCATGATCTCCACAACGCGCTTCCCCTTCTTAAGGAAGATCCTTCTGTATCGTTGTCACACCTCTAGCCTAAAAAACTAGTGCGTCAACCCATATCCTTCATCTCGAACTCCCAAGCAAGATCCCTGTTGCAATTTGCAATGAGTTTCTCTGAACCTATAAGAAACAAGTCATCTACATATAACACAAGAATGGGTGGATCTCGCTTGACCAATATGTAGTACAGGTTTAAGTCATTGTTACTCTTGGCAAAGTCCACCCCCAACAGGTAGCTGTCTATCCTAGAATACCAATCACGTGGTGCTTTCTTGAGTCTGTACAATGTTTTCTTCAATCTGCATACATGAGAATCCCTCCCATGCACTTCAAATCCCGGCGTTTGCTCTGTATAGGCCTCCTCCTCAATCACACCATTAAGAAATGTCGTCTTGATGTCAATTTGATGGATCGTCCAACCTATCTATGCAATAATAGAAATCACGACTTTGATGTAAGAATACTTGGCTACAGGCGTGAATGTCTCATCATAGTCAACTCCCTCTCTCTGAGAGAGCCCCTTAGCCACAAACCAAGCTTTGTACTTCTCAACACTGCAATCAACAACGTGTTTGATCTTATTAATCCACCTTTTCCCTTCAAGCTGTGGCACAACCTCCCATTCATCATTGTTCATGATGGAAGAGTGCTTTTTGACCATGGTATCTCTCTACACTTACTGCTCAGATGCCTCTTGAAAATTGGAATTCTCTACTTTAATCAGCTCGCTTATAAGAGCCATGTAATCGGAAAATCTCTGTGGTGGTTTGCACTTTCTGACTGAAGTCTTAGGAGGATCCACCTGCTCCTGAGCTCCCCTTCAGGTACGCTCTACCCATTTCAACCTCTTCTTCTTAGAAGTCTCGACCTAGGCAAATGGAGCATCTCGGCCCTCATGATCATCTTGTTCGTCCTGCACACAAGTCTGATGTCCTGCAATTGTGTAATGGATGTCTCCCTTCTTCCTTTCGTGCTTCCTGCTCTTGAACTGCTGCCATAGCTGGCATTGAGCCAAAAGACTCTCTAAAAACCCTATCCTCCTCAAATTTCATATGCCTTCGCACCACTGTCTTTTTGATTGCAGGAATGTAGACTTTGTGTGCCTTTGAGGGATCACTATATCCAACGAAGATACCCTTCTTCACAATAGTCTCAAGCCTCGTCCTATTCTTTGATGGAACGTAGCAATAAATCAAGCACCCAAAGATATGAAGATGCCCAACCTTTGGATTCTTTCTCGTGAACGCCTCTTCAAGGATCATCCTCCCCAACACCTTGTGTGGACTCTTGTGTTGCAAATAAACTGTTGCGTTACATGCTTCTGCGCATAAGAACATAGGCAGATCTTGATCATGCAACATTGGTTACACTGTCCCAACAATGGCTCCATTCTTCCTCTTCGATACTCCATTCTGTTGTGGGTTATATGGAACTATCAACTCCCTCTTAATTGTAGAATCTACACAAAGCTCCTTGAGGGGGTTTGGGTTGTATTCACCTCTATAGTGAGATGTAAGCAACTTGATCTTTCTCCTCGTCTGGTTCTCCATACGAGCTTTAAACTCTTGCAGGCGACTAAAGACCTTGTCCTTGGGCTTTGTGAAATAGATCTAGGTTTCCATAGAATGGGCATCTATGAAGGTCACATAGTAGTTGAACCCTCCAATAGACACCATTGACATGGGCCCACATAAATTTGAATGGTTAGGTCCAAGATCCCCTTGGACCTGCTGTCACTGCTGGGAAACATAGTCTTGGTGTACTTGCCCATGGCACCCCCCTTGCACATGTCATTTTGATCTGTTGTGAAATTAGGTATCTCGATCATTTGAATGGTCAGGTCCAAGATCCCCTTGGACCTGCTGTCACTGCTGGAAAACAAAATCTTGGTGTACTTGCCCATGGCACCCCCTTTGCACACTTCATTTTGATCTGTTGTGAAATTAGGTATCTCGGTAAGGGCCTCCCTAAACATTTTGAGTGCTCCATTGTGCAAGTGTGCCATTTTCCTATGCCACAACTCCACCAAGTCATGATTGCTGTTGTTGCTGCTCAAGAATGTTTTGGTTGGCTGGAACTGAAGACTATACAACTTGTTTCTTCTCATTCCAAGCACCTTTCCTATGGTGAAGCTAGAACCCTTGGGACAAGTATACACCTTTCCATCTTAGAAAATCACCACAAAACCCTTGTCCTGCAAGGCTGAAACATAAATCTAATTCTTCGTCAAGCATAGAACATATATCACATCTTTCACTAGTAGAGGCTTTGCAGACTCCCTTTGAAACTTAATACTTCCACTGCTTGGTAGCTTGTACTTGGCGTTTTCACCAAGCTCAAAATGGAACTCCAAATTGTGCTCCTTCAGATTGGTAAAGTAGTCTCGCACGCCAGTCATGTGACATGAAGCGTCATTGTCAACGCACCACATGCTGGTGCCATTGAGCTAGAGAGATTGATGGTGAGTGAGAATTCATCCTCAAATATGGTTGCAAACTCGTCCATCTCAACTATGGCAGCGACCTGCTTCTTCTGTTTACCCTTTTTCTTGTTAGGACACTTGCTGGCAAAATGCCCTAGCTGGTTGCAAGCAAAGCATTTCACTTTGCTGGCATTGAACTTCTTTTTCTTGACCTTTATGGTAGCTCCTTTAGTGGAGCCTTTCTTAGCCTTTCCCTTGCCCTTAGAGGTTATGACCAGGTTCTCTTCCTCCTCAACCTTCTTCTTTTTGTCTACACTCTGAGACCCTTCTCGGATCTCCTCTAGTGTGAAATCATCCCATAGCCTTTCCCTAGTGGGAATATGCTCTTGTTCCACGATGCATTTTACAAATACATCCGATTTCTTTGTAAAGTCATTCCAGGCTATACGTACCAGATCAGAATCAGGGACTATCTCCCCTATAGCTGCCATCTTATCTTGCAGCTGCGTTAGCCTGGTAAGGTAGGAAGCCACGTTCTCTCCCTTGGACATCCTGGTGCTGTAGAGCTTGTCCCTTAGCACCATCTTTTGGTTTTGGTTACACTAGTACAACTTGGTGAGTGCATCCCATGTCTCTTTGGCAATCTTTTTCTTAGACAGATGGGGAATTAGGGGATCTTTCACACCATCCAAGATCATATTCCGTTCCTTTGTGTCTTTCACCTCATGGAGATCTAGGGCAACAAGATTTGACACTGGCACAATTATTGTGGAGTTAGCAAAGCTCCACAACTTGTTCTCCTTGAGAATAGGTATGATCCAGAGTTTCCACTGAATATAGTTTTAGGCCCCTTCTAACCTGTCTTCATTCTTGACATTGGTTGCCATGGTAAATCAAACCCTTGAATAATTGTTTCTTGAAAACCCTAGAAAGACCACGAACCCCTTTGAGCTTGAACCTCTGCAATGCTTGAATTTCGTTTAGAGGCTTGGCGCTGATACCATGTTAATTTCTCTATGCCCATCCAAATGATTAATGTGCCAGTAAATTTTTACACCCAAAAATTTATTTTACTCAAGACCTAGAAAAAATTTATATACGAAATCTACACACAATTAACACAATTGAGCTTCTAACAAATTATGCATAGCCGAAACAAGAAATTCAAGCACATAAAATTTTATATAACTGTTAGCCTGGAAAACCCTAGTGTGGGGAAAACCAACAAAGAGGGATTTTATGAAGCTTCATAGAATAAATCAGGAAAATATTACAACAACCAATTTACAACCCTTGAAAATAACGCCTCTCCTTTGCACAACATGATCCAATAAACAACCTCTCTTTTGTAGCATATGACCCCTTTCTCTTTAATGAACTCAATCAAGGACATGAGCTATCCTCTAGCAAAGAACTTGGCCCTAAAGACTTGACTTTTCTCTGCTATGAAGTTGGCTTGGGCATGGCCCCCTCTCTTCAGTAGACGACGACCTGAACACAACCCCTCTATCTCTACGAACTTGGCCCCTTCTTATCAATTATTTGACCTTCCTTCTTCTCACCCAAATCGGCCCTCTTCTCTCTCACTGGATGTGATCTCCAAAATCGTATCCTTCACCCACTCATTCTAGCAATTTATAATTTCTCTCATAACCTATTTCCTCATTTAGATCTTCAAAGAAAAGATCAAAGGCCAAAATTCGATCTTATCACTTTCTTTTGATCCAACGAAAAATATAAATATTAATTTCCAAAGTTATAAACTTTAGAAATTTGAGTTACAAAGCCAGTAATAACTAATTAAGTTAATTATAATTCTTTTCCTAAGTTTAAACTTAGAAAAAAAAACTGCTGAAATAAGAAATTATTAAGGTATCTTCTGCATCCCTGGACACAAGGCCTATGTAGTGACACCTGCTCGAGCTACAATTTTAACACCTTACAATGGTCAAATGTGCCCATCATGACTCATCCTACATATATGACTATGGTTGCAGAGATATCATGGCAGACAGGGCAGCGAAGCATCCGTAAATTCATTCTATCAAGTGTCGCGAAGCATTTGTAAATGCATTCTATGAAGTCTCTACAACTTTCCTTGTTTTGTGTGGACTAGGATCTCTACCTCATACGAACTTTATCAAAAAATTCAAATCCACATTGAACTTAATTGTTTTCGGACCCAAATTTGAACTTGAACCATGTGACATAAGTTATAAGGTGATATTGATATTATTAGAATAATGCTATTTTAGTGTTTACTGCTCATCTATGATTGTAATCAGCGGTTTCTTGTTAGAAACTTGTTGTTTCTATATTCTTAGTAGAAACTTGTTGTATCTACTTTCTGAGTAGAAACTTGCTATTTCTGTAAATACAGTTGTATTATTTATTGAGCTTTACTGCTAATTGTAAATCAATTCAATTCATTCATTGATTATGGTATCAGAGCACATGTATTTTTTTTTCGAAATAATTTTTTCACTATTTGAAAAATTTCGTGTTTATTTCGAAATTGCTCTCAAGGGGTCTGAATTTTTTACTAGAGGCGTTGATGCCAAAGACGGAATTCGAAATCAAAAGTATCGTGTCGCTGAGGCACTGTTGTCCCTCAAGGGTTAGCATCTTTGTTGTAAAGTTCGTTAGCGTGTATCACTGACTGGACTACCGGCATGTTCAAAAATACTTGAAAAGATTATAATGGATTTGTCAGCTCTGTTATTTCTGGCAGAAGGTCAGCAAATTCAACTTTACATTTGGTTCGAATATCTCTGAGATTGAACCAAACCTAAGACAGACCACCAAGAAGCGTTTGTTTGCTCTCGTCCACGAGGTATTTAGGTTGCTCCTTCTCGAAAATTGATGCGCGAGGGCTTATGAAAGGTTTTGACGTCTGTTGTCGTGAATATGTGACGTGAGATCACATGCTTGTTTCCACCTATTGGCTTCAGTTTTTAACTCGCCAGGTTTCAACACACTGACGTACTGACCTCTTCCTCTTGCCGAGATTCTCTTGAACTGGTTCGCGATTATTGAGTTTATCTTCATCGAAGACTTTGCCTGTAGCTGAGACTTCCAAGACCAATTTTTCGTCCTTGTTGATCACTTCAAAGATGGACTGGTTCATGCGCACTCTCTTCCCCGGCGGCAAACAGGATGACGCAACGCTTAACGGGACGACGCAACACTTACACGCAACACAAGAAATTGATGCTGCGGACGCTGCATGTTATAAACTTATGCGTGAGGTTGTGTGCGATGATCTGGAGGAATTACGAGAAATTTTAGAAAATCTGTTGATTCACGCATCTGTATCGCTTTGTAGTTTCATGTTCTCTGGTTTAATGTCGGACTCACCTTGTGATTCTTTTTCCTAAGGAATCTTTGGCAGCACAAAGCAGGAATTACTAAGGCTGAAATCTGAAGCTCATATTTTTTTCGACCAAGGTATTTTACTTTTGTTGAATTTTATTTTATTTTATTTATTTATTTTTTTTTTCGATTACAGATTTGATGTGGGTTTTGTGATATCTCAACTGGGTAATCGGTAGAATTTTCTGGGTACATCATTTTTTGTGCCTCGTTTTTTTTGAGTCAACGGATTTGAATTTTGTTTCTAGCACTTGTCAGATTTTGTCCGGATCAGCCGGCTTCTGCATTGAAAGCCGTGTCGGACTTCCTTGTTGTTTTCTGTGTCTTGAGAAACGTGCAAATGGCCTCGCTAACCAATCCGATGTTGGAAGGCAGTCAGCGCTTTAATGGCAGCAATTATAACATCTGGAAACAGAGAATGTTGACCATTTTTGAATATAGGCGTCTTGACCAGCTTGTTTTGGAGCTCAGACCTGGTACTGCTGGTGCTGATCAAGATAAGTTTGAGGATCGAAATCGAGAGGTTGTTATGCTTCTCAAACTCTCTGTAACTGATGATTAGTTACCGCAAATTCCTTCCGGCAAGATAGCTATCGAAATTTGGCAACATTTGAAGGAATTGCACGAGACATCCGACAAGAGCAAAGCTTTTTTTCTCAAAAATCAGTTGTTCTCCATCATGATGGAAGAACATATGTCTTTACAGGAACATCTTAACAAGATTAAAGACATTTGAGATCAGCTCGAAGCCATTGGTCGGACCATGGAGGAAGAAGATATGGTAGTCATTACTCTGAAAAGTCTACCAAAACCTTATGAGCACTTCATAGAAACACTCAACATTACCTCCACTAATGTTGATCTGAAGTTTCCAGAGTTATGCACCAAACTCATGCAGCAGGATCGTTGGAAACCACTGTTTGGTAGTAGTGCTTCATCAGCCTCCTCAGAAAATGCTTTTGCTGCCAAATATCAGTCCTCTCAGTCCTTTCAGTAGAAAGGTTCTTCTCAGCCTTCTGATCTCGCTAAAGAGAAAAATGTGCAGTGTAATTACTGTCACAAGTTCGGCCACATGAAGAAAGATTGCCGACAGAGGATTGCTTCTGAACAGAAGAAGCAGGGAGGGCCTTATCAGTAAGCGAGTGTTGCAGAACATTCTGAGCAGAAGGAATCTGCTTTTTATGCCTTTATGGCTAAGAGTTCCTCAGATCATGCCCCGTCTTTTGCCTGGTACATTGACTCTAGTGCATCATGTCATTTTTCTCACAGGCGTGACTGGTTCATTGACTTCTCAGCTTTTAGTGATTTCGTGGTATTCAACGGAGGTGAAGAGTACACAATGGTTGGCAGAGGTACAGTTCAGATCTAGTCTGGTGGGCGCACACTCATCTTCCTGAATGTGTACTATGTTCCTGGTATGAAAATTAATTTGCTGTTTGTAAGCCAGATTATGAGGAACTCTCCTCAGCTTGATGTAGTGTTCAGTGCGCACAAGTGCACCATTATTGACAGGGAGACTCATCTTACGGTTGCTGTTGGCCTAGAGGATCATGGTCAATACAGGGTTCTTGACACTGGTGATTCTCCAGAAGTGGCTCTAGTAGCTCGTGTTTCTCCCATCAGCACTCTGTGGCATCAACGATATGGGCATCTAAACATTCAGTATCTCTCTCAGCTCTCTCGGGAGGGACTTGTGTTAGGATTACCTGATATTCAGACTCAGCAATTGGGAGTGTGCGGCGCCTGTCAAGCTGGCAAGCAACATTAGTCTTCATTCAAGGATCGCGAATCTTGGCGCGCATCTAAGGTACTCCAGTTAATTTATGCTGATATTTGTGGTCCTATGAATACATCTTCAATTACTAGTTGCAAATATTTTTTGCTTGTTGTAGATGATGTCAGTAGAAACATGTGGGTGTACTTTCTAAAACATAAATCTGATGTATTTAGTATCTTTCAAAAGTTTAAGTCCTTAGTTGAAAAAGAGTCTGGCTGTAATATCATAACTCTTAGGACAGATAATGGGGGGAATTTTGTTCTTCTGCTTTCTCCAACTTCTGTGATACCCATGGTATCAAACGCCAGTTAACTACACCCTACACTCCTCAGCAGAACAGTGTTGTCGAATGTTGCAACCGTACGGTTGTTGAAATGGCTCGTTCCATGTTACAACACAGGAGTGTTCTGAACAAATTTTGGGCTAAAGTAGTGTTTACTGCTGTCTATCTTCTTAACCGATCGCCTACTCAGGTTGTTAAGGGGAAGACTCCAAAAGAGGTTTGGTCTGGTCGTAAGCCTCAGATCAATCACCTCAAAGTGTTTGGCTCAGTTGCATATGTTTGGATTCCAGCTGCTAAGTGCTCTAAGTTGGATTCCAAAAGCCAGAAACTCATGATGACAGGGTATAGTGACCACCACAAGGCCTATAGGCTGATAGATATAAACACTGGTCGTCTTAGCTTCAGTCGGGACATAGTGTTTGATGAAGACAGAGGATTCTTTTAGTCTCCTACTTCTGAGCAGTGTTCTGAGGATCAACCTCACAGTGTTCTTCTTCCGTTAGGTCCACCTGATGGGAGGGATGATGCAGCATCAGTATTTGATGATGCACTTCCTGAGCTTCCTCCGGAAAATAATCCTCCTCTTGCTGCTCCTATTGTTGCTCAGCCTCCTCCACCGACTCCTAATATTGGTTCCTCTACTCTTCGACCTAAATGGTGAGCTAAAACTATTGGTGATCTCCGGGATAATGAGCTCCTTGAAGGTAGAACTTCCCGAAATAAGAGCAAACACCAGCGTACAATAAATTTTGCTCTTATGGCTAACTTACATAGTGTTTTTGAGCCTCAAACCTATTCAGAGGCTAAGGGTATACCTGAGTGGGAACAGGCTATGGAAGCAGAATTCCAGAGTCTGCAGAAGAACCACACTTGGACCCTTTCTAATCTTCCTACAGGGAAGAAGCCCATTAGTTGCAAATGGGTGTATAAAGTAAAATACAAAGCTGACGGGACCCTCGACAAGTATAAGGCTTGCCTTGTTGCTTGAGGATTCTCACAGAAGGAAGGCATAGACTATGAGGAGACCTTTGCTCCTACAGCCAAGATGAGTACCATACGGCTTGTCCTTGCCTTAGCAGCCTAGTTCAATTGGAATGTCCATCAAATGGATGTAAAGAGTGCTTTTTTGAATGGTGACTTATAGGAAGAAGTCTACATGACGCAACCTTCAGGATTCAAGGTTGCCGGTCAAGAACAGAAAGTTTGTAGAGTAGTCAAAGCACTCTATGGTCTGAAACAAGCCCCTCGGGCTTGGTACATGAAAATTGATAAGTATCTAACAGATCATGGTTTTCAGCGGAGTCCATCTGATGCAAACTTGTATATCAAACGTACTGGTGATGATATTTTGTTTATGGTTGTCTATGTGGATGATCTTATCATTACTGGTAGTTCAACTCATTTGATCCATGGGATCAAATAGGATTTGTGCAGCACTTTTGATATGACAGATTTGGGACTTCTTCATTACTATTTAGGGGTGGAAGTCTGGCAGACTGAGAACAACATCTTTCTCTCTTAGTCCAAGTATGCTAGAAGTCTTGTGGACAGGTTCAGAATGCAGGATTGGAAACCTACCACGACTCCTATGGAACCAGGACTGAAACTTTCAGCTCAGTCATCCTCACCTCTTGTGGATGAAACTTTATTTAGGCAGTTAGTGGGCAGCCTCATCTACCTAACTACCACTCGACCTGATATCAGTTTTGCAGTGAGCTACATTTCACGCTTCATGTCAGCTCCTAACGCTGATCATTGGATAGCAGCAAAGCGTGTGCTGCATTATGTAAGAGGCAGTCTTGATTATGGACTTCTGTACACTAGGAGTTCATATCCTACACTCAGTGGTTACACCGATTCAGACTGGGCTGGTTTTGTTGATGACCGTAAATCTACAGCTGTGTATGTATTTAGTCTGGGACTCAGAGCTGTCACATGGGCTAGTAAGAAGCAGCAGGCTGTGGTTCTCTCCTTGATAGAAGCAAAACATCGGGGAGCAGTAAAGGAATCTTGCGAGGCAATCTGGCTTCGACGTATGCTTGTAGATATGCATGTTTCCCAGGCAGGTCCTACTCCCTTGTTCTGTGATAATCAGGGAGTGCTCAAACTCGCCAAGAATCCAGTCTTTCATGAACGAACAAAGCATGTGGAAACTCATTGTCACTACATTCGACAGCTTGTTGAAGACGGATCCATTCAGTTGCTATATGTTCCCACAACGGAGCAGCCAACAGACATATTCACCAAGCCTCTTGGTCCTGATAAGTTTGTAAAATTCAGAGGGTCTATAGGTGTTGTAAATAGATTGAGCATTAAGGGAGGGTATTAGAATAATGCTATTTTAGTGTTTACTGCTCATCTATGATTGTAATTAGCAGTTTCTTGTTAGGAACTTGCTGTTTCTATATTCTTAGTAGAAACTTGTTGTTTCTACTTTCTGAGTAGAAACTTGTTGTTTCTGTAAATATAGTTGTATTATTTATTGAGCTTTACTGCTCATTGTAAATCAATTCAATTCATTCATTGATTAGATATAGATAGAGCGATCATTTCTAACTTATTGCAATAATTACTGAAATTATTGCGATAATTTTGAAACTTCAAATTGTTGCAATATATACAAGCGCTAATATTGCCACTTTGGATTTTGGTTATATTATTGTCACTCTAAATGCAGGATCCACTCGTACTTTTAATCGAAGAAGAATTATTTTACTATTCAAGAAGTTATAACATATACAATGATGTGTTTCCATTTTTATTACATCGATGTGGTGGTTATTGTAATGACCCACCTACAATTTACAAACAGACTGCGAATAATAGCATACATACGACACATGCATATGATCGCTACATATGCATGTATTGCATGCATTTCGTTAGTATATGTGCTAACCATTTATGAAAAGTCCAATGAATGAATTATTGACATTCTAAGTAAATACCTAGACTCGCCAGAATATAATAAGCATATTAAGGTGGATGACTTGCTATATATATACCACCATAGTTAGTATATTCAGAATAAAAGTAAATTCAGAGTATTTTACAAAATAAAAGGGTAACTATAATGTTATTAATTATGTTAACTAAATATTGTATTAATTATTGATATTATTAATTATATAATGAAATTTTATATTAAATAAATTCAAAGGAATTAAAAGAAATAATTATTAATTGAAAGATAATAAAACGTAAAAGGACCCTATGCAAACTTTACCAAAACCTTATTATGAACACAATATAAGGCACGTAACATATATGGTCTATAAATACTATAAGAGTTTAAAAGAGAACACTGTCAACAATAGACGCAGGTGGCATATGCCTGTTCAACTGTAAACCAAAGCTTATCACTTAACCCATCGCTGGAGGAACTGGGAACAGAAAAATCACCGCCCTGAAAGTGAAACATATGAGAGAGGGTCCTATATAAGAAAAGGGAGTTTGCTTTCAAAGGGGAGGTTGGCCTGGAGAACGAAGTGCATGAAGGAAGAACTTACAGTGAAGAACTACAGTTAGAGCAACCTTAATTGTCCTTTAAGCTTTTGGGCATGGGGGGCAAATTACTTCAAATTTGAAGTATTTTGGAGTTGGGTATCGAGATTTTGCCTAGTTTGGCAATGAGGTGTTGGTCTTTTGGTAACAAGAGTGAATTTGGAGCGTAACAGCCCGAGATTGACCTCAACAACAAAAACAATTTCCAGGTATTCTTTTGCAAAATTTAAAATTATGAACCCAATTACTGTTTGCTTAAGAATTCCACAGTTAGGGTATTACAGTCATACTACCTAATATTCTTGATGAATTTTCAATAAATGTCCCAATATCATTTCATTAAAATCATGAATAACACAGACTTTATTGCCTTTCAACTTTAGTGTTTGAGCATTAATATTCTAATAATGTCAAAGTTTTCAAAAGATTGCATTTGAAAATAAGTGTGAGGCAAATTTGTTGGTTGGTGTGGGGGTGGGCGTGGGGGGTTTTGTGCATCGTTACATAGATGAAAATTTGGTTTTAGTTTAGGTTTAGGGTTTTTGTTATCTTATAATTTCTTTTTATGCTTTTACATGGGTGGGGTTGTGTTAATATTGAACAGGGCAGAACCAGCTATTTCCAGCTAGAGTGAAACAAAATGGCTAGTTTTCATTAGTTTCTTATGGAATTCCCGTGTGCCGCCCCCCTGCGCACCAACTGTATTTGGGACAAAATAGGTTTCAACTAGGAAATCCCTAAACTGGTCCAAACCTGTCAGTGCCTCTAGTTTGGTTAGTTTTTATAACGTTGTCGCATGCTCTCTCTAAAGGAAGATACCTAAGAATAACCTAAGATATGTGGGAGTTTTGTATTGAAGCTCTCATGCATCTCCATCAAGGAAACCAATCACACTCATCCAACACCTTATGGTAGGTAGGTACTCCATGAAGGACAAAACAATGGCATCTTAATTCCATTAAGCAATGAGATGCTCCCTTGGTGGCAGGATTAGTTGGGAGGTGTAATTTGGAGGGAGATGGGATGTGAATAGTGAGTAAAGATTCTAGAATGTATATTAACAACTGAGAGTGTGTTTCTTATTTCCTGGTGGCAGATTGAGATTCTTGCAATAATAAAATTGTCTCTCTGAGTTTAAATGTTGGGTGCTACTTCAATTTATTTTGAGATCCAGTAGGATTTAATCTTCTGCGAATAAGTTAATTTTTGTGGAATAGGGGAAGATCACAAAAGCTTGCAGCTCCAGTTCACATAATATCTAGATAGTGGAGTGTCTTGTTGGTTGCACAGTGTGTTTTCAATCTTTTCCATTGAGCTTCTTCATGCAAGAGGAAGTAATCTCATGTTTTTTTGCTTCACTATATTTAAAATTCTTAGTCTTTATAGGTCATTTATCAACTTTACTGAATGTGGAATAATTAGCCATACCATGCTGTATTAAAATAACATATATTGGATGTGTACTTGAAATCTGCCCCATAATTTATATAAGCAAGTTCCAAGATATTATTTTTGGTTTATGTTCAAATTTGAATTTAGATCTGACAGTCAATAGTGAAAGATGTTTTGATGCATGTATAATGATATGCTTCAGGTTGGAGGACTGGCAGATGTGGTTACAAGTCTTTCTCGTGCAGTTCAAGAACTGGGACATAATGTTGAGATCATTTGCCCGAAATACGATTGTCTTGATTACAGCAAGGTTAGAGTCTTCTTTTCTTGCGAATTACTTTTGCAGCTCATGTATTTTATTCATCATAGACAGCTATCTGAATCAACTAATTAGACGTTAGTCCTTTCCATGACCAGTTCTTAGATGTAGTACTTGGCATATTAGCAAACTTTTATTTATTGCCATATTAAGAGGAAAGCTGAAAGAAAACACTAATGTTTATGGATTTACTGTTGATTGCTATTGATCAACATCCTTCATCCTTCAACATTGTCTATATTCAGGATGCAAAATAATCAATTTTCTTATTTGACATAAACTTCAAGAGGTTTACACCAATGAACATTAGAGTAGAGGTTGTTGCTTTTGGCATTCATCTAAACATTTGAATGTATATATTTTCCAGCAAATGGATTTTCTGCATTTGCCTCTTCAGTTTTATGAGATGCAAACAGGATACAGCTCTATGGAGTATGCTGCATACCAGAAGGTGTTGAGAAATTAAGATACTGGTAGATTAGGGTTAATTTCTCTTTGCATGATAATTACTTGGGAATTTGTTGGCTTTATTATCATTAATATGCTTTCATATTTCATCAAAGCAATTACCAAAATATAAATCAAGAAGATCACAAGCTAAGTTGCACGAAATGGGGAAATGGGTACGAGTTTCCGAAACGGGCATGGGTACGAAACGCGACCCCCTAAATTTTGGAAACATGGAAACACGATATATATATATTAGAATTTAGGACATTTAAGAAATGTTATGTTCAATCATAAAGCATACATGATACATTATAATTTATTACATTTAAAGTTTAAACACTATGAATAAATTCACATCACATTTACTCATGAATGATCACATAATAAAAATAGCAATATCCGAATATCCAAAATCAATCTTTATTATATATCCAAATCTCAAAATCAGCCTTTATTATATATATGAGGCTGCAAGTACAATAAAGACTATGAGGCTGCAAGAACGATAAAGAGAAAAGACTAATCCTCATCATCATAATCCTCATCAAAAATAGAAGCAGAAGCATGCTCAATAGTGGATGGTGGTGTTGAAGAAGAGGATGGGCTAATTCCACTTTCACGCTGGAGCTCAATATTCAGGGCAGCAAGAGAGAGATCCAAATCAGAACTTTCTGGATCCACATCCCATTATTTAGAAGGACCACTATTGTATTTTGAAACCCTACGAGATGCAAGGCGAAGGTTGGAGTGCACATAAACAAGATCCTCTGCCTTTTGTGAGCCCAACCTATTGCGCTTCACAAAATGAATAAAACCATAGGTGCTCCAGTTCCTTTCTGCTAATGAAGAGCTTGTCACTTGTGAAAGAGCACGAATGACAAGGTTTTGCAAATGTACACTATTTGCTCCATGACAAATCCACCACCTAACTGGGTTCATGGTGCTTCTCTCCTCCAAAGTTGATATATTTGAATAATCATCTAATCTTGCAGCAAAACTGGCAAATTATTTCTTTACCTCCCTATGTAGTTGAGGTGGAAATATTCTCATAAGGGTTTCTTTCACCCCATTAGCAACCTCTCTATCCTTATGGGGTGTCTTCCTCTTCCCATTGCTTTGAGCAATAAGCTCCTCATCATAAAATTTGGGGTTCAAGGCATGTGCAAAAGTGTGCAATGGAGTGTTGAAATTGTTCCACCTATCAACAATGATTTTCTTGACTAAATCAACAAAATGATCATCAACAAACAAAAGTTGTGGAGACTCCTGTGAAATGATTTCCATAGTTTTCTCAACCATGGAATCCATGCCATCATATACCTTTCCTAAAAAAAGGTTGGTCAGTGTTGGCACTCCGAAGAAGCTTGAATGCAGGGGTTGTGAACTTTAGCAAGAAATCTATCTTGCTCCACGAATCCTTATCAAGGCACAATATACGCACCATGTATCCCCACTCTGAATCTGCTTGTCTCCACTCATCCCAAAGTTGAAATCTATCTTGCTCCACTAATCCTTATCAAGGTACAATCTATGCACCATATATCCCTGCTCTGAATCTGCTTGTCTCCACTCAACCCAAAGTTGACTCACCACCATAGAAGCTAATGCTTGCTTAACCTCAACAAGGCGATGCAACATCAGGAAGTTTGAGGCATATCTTGTTTCGACAACTTTTAACAACTCCAATTTGGAGTACTCTCAAAATATTGCCTGAGATTGGTGGTGGTTGGTGATGAATTTAACAATCTCCCTTGCTTCCCCTGTGATTTCCTTTAACCATGGAACTTTGTTGTCGATCTCCTTTAAGATCAGATTCAGATTATGGACAATGCAGGGTGTCCAAAATATGTCGTCATACCTCCCCTCAATAATTAAATCTGTAGCTTTCCAAACTGGTGCATTATCCATGATACCTTGCACCACCTTGTTAAGCCCTATTTGTTCAATAGATTTTATAATAACATCAATAATGAACTATGCATATTTTACCTCTCCTGAGCAGTCTTTCGCCTTTATTGTTAATTTTAGGTATGTTCTATGCTGGAGCAATTTATTTCAATTTTCACAGTTAGCTCAATATCTTTTTTAGATTAGCGATCACATCATCATTAAATTAAACTGCAGATAGAACATAAATATAAATCGTAGAAGACAAGCCAAGACAAGAAGACACAAGATGTGGCGCTAGTTAGGGACAAACCCCAATGTGGAGAAACCCTTGATCAATTCTTCTTGTATATTCTTCAATAGTTCAGCAGAGAGAGAGAGAGAGAGAGAGAGAGAGAGAGAGTACATTTACAACTGAAGTTGACACTTTGACTTATCTAGATGAGAGCATAGATCATCTCTAAGAAGATGATACATGAGATCAGTTGAAGACATGCTGCTTCAACTGATTTTCCAAGGTGACTCCTTCACCTATCATCATGCTGCATCTCGTCATCATGCTGCACCCATCATCACAATGTTGGACCTCATGACTTTTGCACTTAATGCTGTACTGCTGTCCCATGTGTCATGATTGAACCATGTTGTCCATGTTAGTTGTCCCATTGCTTACTTGCTGTCCCTTGCATGCTTGATGTACCATTGCATGCTTGGTGTACTTGCTCCTAAGTACCATACAACTGTCACAATGTTAGTTTGTTGTCCCTTGCATGCTGCTGTACCATTGTGCTATACTTGCAGCACCATGAACTTGCTATATCATACTGTTGCACCTCACCATTGTGCTGCCCTTCATTATGCTATGATACACTTCTTCACTATACCCATCATGCTGCAGCATTCATCAACATGCTGCTGCAATATATCATCATCATTGCTGCGTCCATCATCATGTTGCTTCAATGTATCATCATCATTGCTTCTTCCATCATCATGTTGCTTCAATGTATCATCATCATTGCTGCTTCCATCATCATGTTGCTTCAATGTATAATCATCACTGTTTTGGGGCTTCTTCGTTTACTGCATTGCATGACTGGTTAGGGCATTCTAACAACAGTCCTAACAGCGTTCAAAATGTGGCCAGAATAACCCTCCACAACTGCGACTTCCTTTCTAGGAGGGGAGGAAAGCCTTTGTTGCAATGCTCGGCTGTTCCAACCCCTATTCCGCCCTTCAACCTCGTCTTATCTATTGCGGCTTGGTACAACAAGTTGTCCCTTAGCTGCGGCAACCCTTCTAAGGGATATTCCTTCACCTAACCACCCCAAAACATTCCCCCTGCCTCACAACCTCATGATATGGGCTGCGGCCCTCTTCAACAGCTCCTCGCCCTCTTGGAATAGCCTCCTAACTCCTCCCTCTTCTCTTCTAGGCTTGCTGCAGCTAGGGTATATTCATACTACCCTTAGGACATCGTATAGGCTTCCTTTTGATAGCGTCTTAAGGTCTCTCCTTAGACCCTTCATGACTTCGTATTATACTTCTTCATAGGGTAGTGTAGGGCTTCTCCATAGGGCAGTGTAGGGCCTCTCCATAGGGCTGTGTTAGGGCTTCTCCATAGGGCAGTGTAGGGCCTCTCCATAGGGCTGTGTTAGGGCTTCTCCATAGGGCAGCGTAGGGCTTGTCCATAGGGTTGCGTTAGGGCTTCTCCATAGGGCAGCGTAGGGCCTGTCCATAGGGCTGCGTTAGGGCTTCTCCATAGGGTAGCGTAGGGCCTCTCCATAGGGCTGCGTTAGGGCTTCTCCATAGGGCAACGTAGGGTCTAGGGCACTCCCTCTAGATTAGGGCAATGTTATCCCTTAGGATCTCTCCTCCTACTAAAATCCAAAGACAAGTAGAGAGGAAGAAATCCCAAGTGTGTATTGAAATGACTTGAAGACCACCTCTATTTTTACTAAAACGTTGAGCACAAGTGGGGTTTATTTGGTTGCTGGCCGACCTTGACAAATAGTCCCATAACACTAATAAATTCATATCTCCATGAATACTTATCGGAATCGGATGATCTTTAGATCAATCCTACACTTCTAGATGAGAGGGATCCAAGAAAAATATCAGCTGCCACTAATAAGATGACCCACGTGGAGTTTGGCCCTAGTTGCCAATTTTAACATTTATAAACATTGCTCCTTGGGGGAAGTGGCAATGATATTTATCAATGGTCTGTGCCTTGTATTTTTCCATCCATCTGAGACTATGGTAACCCCAAAGCTACTCCACGAAGAACGAATTGGTGATAAGATATCCTCCACAAGCTCCTTCTTATTTTTGAGAAGTTGAGTTCTGACTTTCTCATAGTTTGGCCCCTTGTACCCTTGAGGAGCTTTGTTAATTTCCCTTAACATATCTTGCTAGTAAGGAGAGCGAACAACAAAGATGCACCTAGCTAGCACCTAGCCACTTTGGAATCGGTTTCTTCTCTTGCTTGCATATTTACCAATCTAACAATTCTGCTATCTTGAACTGAAGGGGATGCCCCTCCGGTATTTTTGGATGTTGGTTGTTCATTTGTTGAGTGGCACTGTCTTTCCTCTTCCTTGCTTTAACTACAATCCTTGGCTCAATGTTAGGTGGAGCTTGAGGAGTAGCTTGACTAAGCTCATCATGCCTTCTTTTAATTCCATCTGCCTCATCTGGCTCTCTTTGCCAATGGGTCTGTTGTTTTTGTGCAACTTACAATCCCTTGTCCTCCATGCAAAAGATGTGCCTTCACTCTTGGGTAGGAGCCCTTATATGAATTATTGCAAAGATTACATCGCCATTCCCATGAGCCACCACCTCCACATTTTTGAAGCTTTTGAACATGCCTCCAAAGAGGATAATATTTAGCCCTTGGGTTGGACCTAGGGCTTGAACTTGCAGCTGCACCTTGGTTGGATGCCATTGTTGCAAAAAAAATTCGAAAAACAAATGTGTAAAGAAAAAACGTTTTTCATATATTTGGAAGCATAAACCCTCGAAAAATTGAAGAAATAGTAGGAAAAAACTAAGAAAATGAATGCTTCTTACCCAAATTAATTTTCTATAGCTGAAGTTACCCCAAAATGCCAGAAAAGATGAGAAATATTGTAGGAATTTACAGGGTAAGTTCCTCAGACAGAACACCAAAGGACACCGCTCACAAACAGATCACAGATCAATACACCAGTATTTTGACGTGGTTGAAACCCTCAAAGAGGGAAACAGTCCACGGCGTGAGCCAACACGGCCACTTCAGGGAATTTATTAATAAAAGAATGAAAATTTACATAAGCTTCTCTCGTGAACGGTTAACCTACAAATGATCCTCCATGCGCTTTAAATAGAATTCATGGACCAATCGGGTGTTAAGCCACGGATCAAGTGTCGGTAATATCGAGGAGAGAATGAACCGTCGGATCATTACATATCGTGACCGTCGGATTGTAAGTCACAAATGTACATAGTAAAGAAACACACTTTACCTAACTCTATACTAGACCAAGTTATACTTAACTATTCCTATGTGTCGGAATATCCTAACAAATATGGCTGTAGATGAGCCAAAAGACAAGAATGCCGTAGCCGGAAACTTTGCAGTCCAAATTTGCTGCTGAAATCTCTCTCTTGCTACTGAAATTTCCTTTGCTCACTGTTGAAAATGCCCTAGTTGAAACCACTGCTCTCTTCCTCTTTTCTCCTTTGCTAAAACTGTCCGTCTCCAAGCGAAACGACTTGCTCAATTCTGTGTGGAGGGAATGAGGCGAGAGTCTTTTTATAACTTAAGAGAGGCATCTAGAAGCATCCACAAGATATTTTGTTCGCCCAATAAAAAATTAGAAGTGAAAAAATAAAAATGAAATAAAAGAAAACCACAATTGTGAAGTGGAAACTCCGTCGTACGGCCTGGAAACTTGTTTCCTTCTCTATTGGTAACGTTTCCCCAATGTGAAATGTGATAGTACGGTAGGAGTTTCCTCGTTTCCGTTTTGTTTCTAGGCTAAAACGGACCTGGGGGCAACGTTTCCTGCAACATAGATCACAAGAAACAAAGAACACAAGATGTAGGGTCTCTAAGCCAGGGCAAAATCCCCACAAGCAGGATTACCTAGATTTTACTCCTCTTCTTATAGAATCAGATCAAAGTGTGAAATCCAAGACCGAAATCTGACCTCCAAGAGTCCAAGAAGCAAGTCAAGCCCTCCCAAATCTGCTTCATTAGGATAGAATCCATCAATTGCAGTCATAGGAGATCACATCAATCTCAGTCACATAAACTCATATACCACAGGAAACTCGCATATATTTCAGATCTTCTATAGCCCAGGAAACTTTCACTTCTTTTCAAAATATAACTTCAGAACTTCACATATTTCTATCTCAGAATGTACCACCGAAAGCATCGAATTGCTTGCAAAATGGAGGAGGATGTATGCCAATATATAGTTGTTCTCATATGTGAAAAGTCATGTCTATTGAGTGAGTCTCCTTATCATCCAGGAGGGACGACTTGGCTTCTTGAGGTAAATTATCCAAATTACATTTTTAAACATTCTTTTTCTTTTTTCTTTACAAGAAGTCCAAATAGGGCTTTGACTTTTTGACTCAATAAATCCTAGAAGCATGAAGAACTTGCTTGACCTAAATAACAATTTGACTTGAGCATGAAACCCATGCTTGAAAAATAAAATTTCTTTTTCTTCTTTTGCTTTTTACATGAAATATACAATGAAATAGGTACAATGATAATTATGAAGATCGAACCTAGTTACATTTCCAACGGAAGGAAAGTAACAAATGTGGCATCAATCAAGATTTCCTTAAGCTCTAAGAGTCATCCACTTTTTGAAAGTATTATTTTAAGTAGGTTGAATTTGATAAATTGGTACAACCTTGTGTTATTGTCAGAATAGAAAGTGAAACTGTGATGGACAATAATAACAATATGAGGATTCACACAAAATAAAGGGACTCAATAATCTGAAATGAAAGTAAAACAAAAATGTGTTGGTGATCCGAATTGGATCCATGAAAATTATCAAAATGCTATGACTATATCAAATCAGGATAGACTTCAAAAATTTATGAACAAAGAACTATCAGGAAGACCTCTGGATGGTGGCAGTTTGTAGCCAGCAAGGAACGACGAGGACCTCGGGCAAAGTGCGCTGACCGAGGCCCATGGAAACCGCGCAGGATGCAAACTGGCAATTGGGAAGAGCGGATTGGAAAACGGAGGCCGTTTCTGATGCGCGATTAGCGCTAATCGCGCATCGCTGGGCAAAACCCCTCGAGAAGGAAAAGCCCCGAGCACTCGGTCGCATGGGAAGTTGGGAAGCTGTAGGGAAAGCACTAAGGCGAAAGGCGGGTCTTGCGCTCCAAAATCGGCGGAATATCGGAGGCATATTGGGCGGTAAGCAGATTTGGCAGGAGGGCGAGCGATTCCATGCATTGCACGACGCGTGTCTGGCGGATGAGAGAGAAAACCACCTCTCATTGCGGGCTAACGGTCGAGGAAGTCAACCGCGCGAAAAGAGCGAACACTGTAGGATTTGGGGGCTCCAGATCTGACGGTGGAGATTGCACCCGATGGAGAAACCGGATCTAAAGGGAAAATAAGCTACAACACATAAAAGTTTGAAGTCCGATTTAACCACTGAGTTGGCGGATGAATCATTTCACAACGTAACCGAAATATCGAACCGTTGAGGAAAAGCTGGCGCAGTTTGTGAGAGGACAAGTGGCTACTTCCCTGTGGCACGTTGGCGATGACTCAGAGGCAGGGAACTCCAAGCGAACAATAGTAGGCGATCAGAAGGGGCGGAAGAGGAAGCGAACCGTCAAGGACAGATTGGCTTTAAGCTATGAACAGACAGAGAACAGAACGAGGAAGAACCAGAGAAGGGAACAGTGAAAAAAAGATGGAAGAGACAGTGAAGCAAAAGGCAGAAAAACAGAGAGCTGAACTGACTTGCAGCGTAAGGCAGCATCGAGCAGATAGAAGGTTGGAGAAATTCAAGCAACTCCTGTGGTGATATCTGTCGGGAATTGAGTACCACATTGGACTCCTCCCATTAAAGACCAGAGAGGTCAAGACTTGGTAAGGAAAGAGTCTGTGCACTCTAGTGGCTTGGGGAATCCAAGAACCACCCTACTAAGAATCCTTTGTTTTAGGAGACTCAAATTGAGCTCCTCACTGTAAAAACTCTGCTTTAAAGACACAATAAAAGAAGGCCACCACTGAAAGCTGGACCAGAGACGTAGCCCTGGAGAATAGGGTGAACTCCTTATTAATTTGTTGTGTTCTTGTATTTGCTTACTGTGTTTCTCTTACTGTTTTCCATTTTCCAGTGTCTGTGTATTTTGCAATCTGATCGATTTGTTGCCTAAAATAACATAGACACACACCAGCACATGAGTCTGTAATACCTTCATTCATTAATTATTTAACTGAGATTACTCACGAGTGATTTTCAGATCAAGTGGTATTAGAGCTCTAGGCTGTTAAGGTTAGACAAGCTTGTGCTGGATTTAGTTTTTGAATGCTAACTAGATCAAAGCTCAAATTAGGAGGAGAGTTGGTCGAAACTAATCCTGAAATTGGGAGAGTCTATCCTCAGAAGACAATGTCAGAGGAAGTTTCTATGGGGCCAGACCCTCAATTCATAGATAGTTTCCTAGCCATAAAGTCCATGGTAGAAGAAATGTATAGGGACTTTAGAAAACACAAGGATGACGATTCATCAGGCTCCAAACAAGACAAAGGAGAAGATGAGTCTCACTTCCATGACCACTCAAAAGGCAAAGGGAAAGAAGAAAGCTTTCTCACACCTCCTAATAGCCCTGAACATAAAAAGAAGGCATCTTTGATTAAACTAGATGTTAAATTTGATTTACCTATATATGATGGAGAGTTGAATGCAGAAAAGCTGGACAATTGGATTAGCCAAATTGATGTTTATTGCAGAGTGTAGAATATCGATTTAGACAAGAGCAAGATTTAGCTGGCAAGCCTACGCCTTGGAGGCACTGCATTGGTTTGGTGGGAAGGTAGGAGCCAAGCTGACATGAAGAGACATGGTAAGACTATCTCTGTCTGGAGTGAATTTGTTTCTGCAATCAAAAAGCAGTTCTATCCATTGGCCTACATGTAGCAAGCCATGATGAGTTGGCAAACTCTTCGACAGTTGAAAGGGCAAAGTGTGCAAGGGTACACTCAAGAATTTAGAAAGAGAGAATTGATTCTAGGAATCTCATTAGACTCACTTGAGACTCTGTTGAAGTACATTGGTGGTCTAGACTCTACATAGCGACATGAGGCACACTATCCTCATGTGTAATCCCACTAGTATAGATGAGGTATCTGTACAAGCTACTCATCTAGAAGTTAGAGGAAATAATGGAAGTCCAGAAGTTGGGGGATCATCCCAACCCACTGCAAGCAAGAGTAAGGAGAAAGGAAAGTAGAAATGGAAAGCAAGGAAGGTTAACACTACACAGAAAAGCAAGGCTTCATGCACTCACTATAAAAAGGATGGGCATGATGATGAGCATTGTTGGATTCTGCATCCATAGCTGAAACCTAAGAAGTTCGAGGGCAAGAAGAAGAAGGCCGCTGCAGCTATTCAAAAAGATTTGGGGTCAGACTCAGGAGATGAAACAACTATTGCAGCCACAGGTATAATTGGTAAAAATTCTGAAGCATCTACTAGTAATTCTGCACAATCTATTATTGATGAAGAAAATGAGAGAAAAAAACATGAGCTTTTCCATATTCGAGTTATTTTCAAACATCAAAAGATTGATACTTTGTTCGATAGTGGCTCACAAGTAAATTTAATTTCTAAATCAATTGTAGAAAAGTTGGGATTAGTAACTACACCTCACAAGAAACCATAGCCATTAGGATGGTTGAATGATAAAGCACAACTACAAGTGACTAGACAATGCAAACTCAGGTTTTCTTTTGGGTCAGCATTTGTAGATGAGGTTGAGTTAGACATAATTCCTTTAGGAAGTCCTTACTTGTATGACAGAAAAGCTATTTTCTATAGAGCTGAGAACAAGTATCTACTTGTTAAAGATAGAATCGAATACTTTGTAAGAGCTCATAAGCTCAAGAATAATTATGCTCTCATAAACTTAGGGCAGATGAAATGAATGATAAATTCATGCAAACAATTCTTACTGATGGTTGTAAAGGAAAAGAACCTGATAAACCATGTTTTTGAAGGCGTATGCTAAAAACAACAATTTAATGGAAAAGGTTTTTTCAGAGTATGGATAATCTTGGTTTCAAGAACCTAAAGGTCTGCCACCCAAAAAGGAAATAGTGCATGATATTATTTTGCAGCAAGATGCTCCATTGCCTAATATTGGAATGTACAGGTTGTCCGCTTTAGAGAATGCTGAAATCAATAAGCAAGTGCAGGAGCTGCTCGAGAAAGGGTTCATCAGACCTAGCACATCACCATGGGGTCACCAATCGTTTTGGTGAGAAAGAAAGATGGCTCGTGGAGAATGTGCATTGATTATCGAGCACTAAATAGGATAACAATTAAAAACCGTTATTCCCTTTCTCGCGTAGATGATCTTTTAGATCAATTGAAAGACGCTGTTTATTTCTCCAAGTTAGACTTGCATAGTGGATACCATTAGGTCAGACTTGCAGAACAAGATGCATGGAAGACTGCTTTCAAAACAAAGCAGGGATTGTATCAGTGGCTGGTTATGCCTTTTGGCTTAACTAATGCCCGTGCTACTTTCATGAGATTAATGAATGATGTATGCAAACCTTTTCTTGATGATTTTGTTATTGTGTATCTGGATGACACTCTGATTTTTAGCAAAACATGGGAAGAACACTTAAAGCATGTTAAGCAGACATTAGATGTTTTGAAAAGAGAAAAACTTTATGTTAAACTCTCAAAATTTGAATTTGGAAAAACATCTCTGAATTATTTGGGTCATATAATAGGGGGTGGTGAATTGAAGATAGATCCCTCTAAAGTGGCAGTCATTGTGAACTGGCCTAATCCCAAATCTGCTACAGAAGTTAGAAGCTTCTTAGGAGCAGCACAATATTGGAAGAAGTTCATTTCTAACTTTTCCTTAATTGCAGTGCCCTTACATGCTTTAACAGGATTGAACAAGGTGTTTCAGTGTGGAGGCAAATAGCAGAAAGCCTTCGACACCTTGAAAGAAAAGATTAGTACAACACTTGTACTAGCACTGCCTGATCTTCAAAGACCATTTGAGATCCAAACGAATGCCAATGACTATGCGATGGGAGCAGTGTTGACACAGCACGGTAAACCCATATGTTATCATTCTGAGACATTTAATTATGCAGTAGTTAACTATCCTACATATGATAAAGAATTGTATGCATTAGTACAGAGTGTGAAAAAGTGGAAACATTACTTAGTGGGCAAAGAAACAGTAATACATACTGATTATCAACCACTTCAATATCTACACTCCCCAACTAAGTTGCAACAATCAAGACACTATAGATGGATGGGTTTTCTACAACAGTTTTATTTAGTCATCAGATATAAAAAGGGCATACACAATAAAGTTGCAGATATGTTATCTAGACCCATTATAAATGCTTCTACTATACCTAAGCATAATTCTGTGTTACATGAGAGCTACATTGAACAATATGCTCAAGATATAGATTTCAAAGACGTATATGCAACTTTAAGTCAAGGCAAACAAGTAGAAGAATTGGATTATCATGTAAAGGACCGACTCTTATATCATTGTGGGAAGTTATGCATTCCACAAACTGAAAGAGTAAAGATAATTCGAGAAGCACAACTTCTCTAATATCAAGTCACTTCGGGGTAAGTAAAACAGTTGCACAGCTGCAAAGATTTTGTTATTGGCCAAAAATGAACGAGATAGTTTCTAGATATGTAAGAGGGTGTACTATGTGTGCTAAAAGCAAGCCCAACAATAGAAAACTAGGCTTGTAC
>APFE031614938.1:14568-49415 GCA_000404065.3 Pinus taeda | reverse complement strand
GGGACACAGTGATGTGGACAGGGCAACTAGGTTCATTGAACAAATCCAAGAGATCCACCAGGCAGTACAGGAACATCTGGAAAAGAACCAAGCCAAATACAAGGCAAGGCATGACAAGCATCGGATGGAGCATAGTTTCCAAGTTGGTGACCAAGTTTGGTTGTATATCAGCAAGGACAAGATGCAAGGCGAAGGTAAAAAGCTAAAGCCTATCAGGTATTGACCCTTCAAGATACTTGAGAAGATTGGTGAGAATGCTTTTCGCCTTGATCTACCAGCTTACATGCACATCTACTTAGTCGTAAATGCAGTTTGCTTGAGATTGTTTGAACCATCACTAATTGAGGATCCCGAAGAGTGGAGTCAATTGCCTTCTATTGATGACCTGCTACCTGAATATCTTAATGAATTGCAGGAAGACACAGTTTTGGACAGGAAGGTGAGGATGACGCGCAAAGGAGATGTTGAGTACCTCAGAGTTGGGCTCAAGGATTCAAAGCCGAGCAGTGCAAAGTTGATAGAGATTGGACAAGTGAGACAATTGTACCTTCACTTAGTCGATGCTTGAAAACCAACTTTTGGTTGTCCAAAAGTTTTTTCAGTGGGAAGGCCGTGATCTGAATTGGATCCATGAAAATTATCAAAATGCTATGACTGTATCAAATCAGGACAGACTTCAAAAATTTATGAACAAAGAGTTATCAGGAAGACCTCTGGAGAGTGGTAGTTTGTAGCCAGCAAGGAACGATGAGGACCTCGGCTAAAGCGCGCTGACCGAGGCCCATGGAGAGCAGGACGCAACTGGCAATTGGGAAGACCGGACCGAAAAATGGAGGCTGTTTCTGATGCGCGCATCGCTGGGCAAAACCCCTTAAGAAGGAAAAGCCCTGAGCACTCGGTCGCATGGGAAGTCGGGAAACCGTAGGGAAAGCGCTAAGGCGAAAGGTGGGTCGCGCGCTCCAAAACCGGCGGAATATTGGAGGCATATTGAGCGGTAAGAGGATTTGGCAGGAGGACGAGCGATTCCATAGATTGCACGACGCGTGTCTGGCGGATGAGAGAGAAAACCACCTCTCATCGCGGGCTAACGGTCGAGCAAGTCAACCGCGCGAAAAGAGCGAACACTGTAGGATTTGGGGGCTCCAGCTCTAACAACGGAGATTGCGCCCGATGGAGAGATCGGATCTGAAGGGAAAATAAGCTACAACTCATAAAAGTTTGAAGTCCGATTTGACCGCTGAGTTGGCGGATGAATCATTTTACAACGTGACCAAAATAACAAACCGTTAAGGAAGAGCTGGCATAGTTCGTGAGGGGACAAGTGGCCACTTCCTTGTGGGACGTTGGTGATGACTCAGAGGCAGGGAACTCCAAGCGAACAACAATAGGCGATCCAAAGGGGCGGAAGAGGAAGCGAACCGTCAAGGACAGATTGGCTTTAAGCCATGAACAAATAGAGAACAGAACGAGGAAGAACCAGAGAAGGGAACAGTGAAAAAAAGACGGAAGAGACAGTGAAGCAAGAGGCAGAAAAACAGAGAGCCGAGTTGACCTGCAGTGTAAGGTAGCATCGAGTAGACAGAAGGCTTGAGAAGTTCAAGCAACCCCTGTGGGGATATCTGTCGGGAATTGAGTACAGCATTGGACTCCTCCCGTTAAAGACTAGAGAGGTCAAGACTTGGTAAGGAAAGAGTCTGTGCACTCTAGTGGCTTGGGGAATCCAAGAACCACCCTACTAAGCATCCTCTATTTCAGGAGACTCAAATTGAGCTCCTCACTGTAAAACCCTTGCTTTAAAGACACATAAAAGAAGGCCACCACTGAAAGCTGGACCGGAGACGTAGCCCTAGAGAATAGAGTGAACTCCTTATTAATTTGTTGTGTTCTTGTATTTGCTTACTGTTTTTCTCTTACTGTTTTCCATTTTCCAGTGTCTGTGTATTTTGCAATCTGATCGATCCGTTGCCTAAAATAACATAGACACACACCAACACATGAGTCTGTAATACCTTCATTCATTAATTATTTAACTGAGATCACTCACGAGTGATTTTCAGATCAGTTGGGGTGAGTCTCAAGTCATTTGTATGACTGTATCAAACATATAAGCTGTGGAGATTGACTTAAAGGACATGAATAATGTTAAATTGTTTCTGGGACTCCTTGGATACAACAAGACATTAATTAAGGATGTTGTCAAAGACTAGTCACCCTCTATTTGTTTTCACAAGAAAGATTGTGTAGTCTCAACAAGGTAAAGTTCAAAAGCAAGCATTGAAAGTAATCAAGAGTCAATTAGTGAGTGATGAAAGCATGCAATTTGAAAGGAAGAGGATCAATCCTATCTTAATGAGTTGCTGTAAGGGAATTTGTCGAGATGTTCACATGGAGTCATGGTTCCTACTTGAAACTAGGGTTGTGGGGAAGCATGACGCCCCACACCTACTCTTGGAGTGCACTCTGAACAGGAGCGTTCTAGGAGCATGCTCTTTGAACACTCCTGTAGCTTGAAAAACCCTCCCTAGAGGTTCCAGGAGCGCTCAGGAAGTGTCGCTCCCAAAGCGCGTTCCCAACAATAAAAAATGCTCTCGGTCCTTTAGCTTGCGTGCTGCCCAAATTGGGCTTTTTTTGGATTTTGGAGGGAAATGGGAGGGAGAAGGGGAATAAAAGGCCTCCTCCCCTCCCACTTAACATCATTTAATGAGTTTGTGAGAGAGATTGAGAGGGTTTGATCCTTGAGGAAAAGATTTGAGAGGATTGGGTGATGTGAATCACGATTGCCGTTAGACCAGAGCCAAGAAGTGTTACTCAATGATCGCACCGCCAAAGATAAGGATCCATGAGAGGCGGTTAGTCCATGTGACGAAACACACAGGGAGCGTTGGTTTATCGAATGTCTAACAATCTCGCCCCTAACGCCAGCTGCGTGTGTATCGAACTCGTGACCTACGTTTTGATACCACTTGACGGGAATCACAATTGCCGTTCGCCCAAAACCCGCAGGTGTTAGTCAAGGATCACATTGCTATAGATAAGGATCTACGAGAGGCGGTTAGTCCATGTCACGAAACACATATGGAGCATTGGTTTATCCAATGTTTGGGAAGATAAGATTGTGGAATTTTGGAAGGGAGATTGAAGGCTGCAACCATCATTGGGGAGCTAAAGGGGTAGGGTCTAATCCCATTCTTGTTTTTTTTTTCCATGTAACGTTTGTGTTTTTTATATGTTGAAAGAATCTATCAAATCTAGAAGTAGAAACTAGTTACTAGAATCTATGTTCTCTTCTCCTACTCTTTCCCATTCCTTGCTCATTTTATTGTAGGTAAGAATCTCAAGCTTCAACAAACATGATGGATATATGACTTAGCCTTATCTTGTTGGTTCCATTTTTGGTTATGATGGTGTTGTTGGGAAACAAAAGAAGAAGAAGTGATGAAGATCATGAAGAGGCAGGTAGTGGTGGGTTAGGACACTATGGGGAAGAGGAAGAGGAGGAGGAGGAGGAGGATAATGGGAGTGAAGATGATGATGGAATGGTTATGATGGTGTTGTTGGGAAACAAAAGAAGAAGAAGTGATGAAGATCATGAAGAGGCAGGTAGTGGTGGGTTAGGACACTATGGGGAAGAGGAAGAGGAGGAGGAGGAGGAGGATAATAGGAGTGAAGATGATGATGGAAAGAAAACCAAAATAGACCAAACACCCTTGTGGAAATATGTTACAAGGCTTGGAGTAAGGAAAGGAGGTGGAACCACTAAATTTATATGCCCCCACTGAAATCTACTTACGCAGGTTCATATACCCATGCTAGAAAGCATACATGTGTGAAAAGGCCATGGGATGGAAATAAGCCAATAGGAATCAAAACCTGCAAAAATCCAACACAACAGAGAGCCAAATATATATGGGAAGAGGAGGAAGCACAATACAAATAAAAAAGAGCAAAGGTTGAACCTGAGGCTATTAACACACATAGAGCATTCAGTGGTCGAACAAGAACTCCATCCACTCATGGTAGTGGATTCATAGCCACAGGCATAAACATCCCTTTAAGACAGAGCGATAGGAGAGCAGAGGGCAGTGGATCTGTAACAACACTTTCTCCCACAAATACTTGAAACTTCTTCAGCGACATGCGAAACTAAAACCCCAAGCAGCAACAAAAATACCTAGAGATTTCCCAAAAAAAAAATTTCTTTCTAGATCTTAAGAATTTTTTTAGAAAAAATATGAAACCCTTGAGATGTAAAACACCTATTAGAATTTTTCCAGATTAAAATAAAAAATAAAAAATTTAAACCCTTAGACTGCAACAAATCTGGACAGTATCCCTGCAAAATGATTTCGTGAGTCTCAGGAAGGCAATCCAAACTCCAGACAACCCTTGAAAACCCTTGGACTGCAAAATTAATGCCCCTGCAAAAGCTAGTTTTGAGGCCAGATCTTACTCTCTAGGGCCTAGATCTGGCTTCAAAATCAAACCTCACCTTCAGATTTGCAACTTGTACCTGAAAACACAAACGCCTAGAACTCGGATATACAAAAATAAATGAAACCCCAAAAACCCAAGTCAGAAAAATTAAAAAACTTTACAGATCTATGCACAGGAACAACAGATCTATCAGAACTAGCGAGTGTGAGTCCAAGTCCGCTCCCAGATCTAATAATCTAAGGCTCTTAGAAGCCAGATTTATCAATTTAACACAGAAAAGTTTTGAAATTTTAAATTTAAACGGTGGTACTTCACCCAAAATCCTTCATGCATCACCAAATAAAATTTCTTGTGATAAGCCCGAGATCTAATCAAGTTGGGCTCTTCAGAAAATACGAATCGGGAGTTGGCTGGTCCAACTAAAAACTTCCCCAAATGCCCGATGATCTAAAAATCAAGAATTTCCTGCATAACTCAATTCAACCATCAACATAGAGCGAGAAAACGATAATAAAATTCAGATTTAATAGAGATACCTGCTATTATATTCAAAACTTAAATTACCATTCAAACCCCAGTCGCTGAGCAAGATACCTGTACTCAAATCACTTTTCAGAAAGTTATCATCAATGGCTAAAGGGAAATCTATGCATGAAAATGACACATCTCACAGTGTTTCCACGAAGAGTAACACCAACAGAAATTAACCCCAAAGTCTTTCTTTATTGCTGATAAAAAGATTACAAGAGAGCTTTCAGTTAGCACATGACTCAAAGATCGAATGATCTCAACTGACAAATGACCTCCTATTTAAAAATAAATCTTCCAATGGCTAGTTCGAGTGATCCTTGTCGAAGAAATCTCGACTGTCGATGAGAATTCAAATTTCTTTTAATCTCATGCGTCAAAATATTAATTTTTTGAGGAAATTCGATTTTTTTAATTAAATGCATTTTAATTAACTCAAAAATAAAAATTTTGAGTTAATTTCCTCAAAAATTTGACTTTGACTTAGACCCTAGGGACCGAAGGCTTAAGATTTAGCAAAATAATTAAGTTACCTTAGTCCTGGGACCTTTTAAAATTTGAATTTTAAGGACCCACGAATTTTGCCTTTGGAAAATTTAAATTTACCTAGGACCTATAATTAATTAAATTTCTGGCTTAAGATTTTAATTAATTTTTGGCCAGAAAATTTAATTAATTAACCTATGAGGGGATAAATTATTTTTCCAACCCTCAAGACACTTTACATCATCATTTTCATATATTTTACATTACAAAGGGGAAAACCCATCTGAAATAGACCCTCACAGACTACCCATTTCTGCGACACAAATATAATCTTGCAGACTAAGCAATTTGTAATAAAATAACCTAACCAAATAGTTAGGATTATTCCCATATCACTTTTACATAGACTCGATCTATAACACTAGGACTCACCTAAGATCTTGGTGACAAAATTCATTCCGGCTTTGGGGTAAGGCTGAAGGAAAACTCTGTCGACCAACCGAGAATGGATCGATGAAACAAAAAACCTCCTGGAATGTAGATCGTCACCAGAAAAATAGGTTTACCTAGGCAATTACATACATGACACAGATCTGCTAAGATTATTTACATCATATACATGCAGAATGGGTTTACATTATGACAATCACGCTGATGATGGTAGCTGGACAACGCGGTTACATTGATCAGGCGCTATTCCTTTTGCCAAAAAACGGGGTGTACTGCTATGGGTCATTGACACGTAGTGGTTAACATCTGGCTCTACTTGGGGACACGTTGCCGTACTGTAGGAATGTGAGAATCCAGAATCTGCGTCCACGCAACACACAATATAACATAAGTAGCGTCCATTCAAAATCATCATATAACATTAAACACAGGAAAGATATAAGCTCTTCATTTATTAACTATCTAGTAACATGAAAAGTAAATCTAATCCTAAAACAGAAATGAAATGCTGAAATGACAAGGTGTAGGGTTAGAAACACAATACAGAGGATGCCCCATGGCATCAGATGTAATCTTTGAAGAATAGCTTGAGCATTTGGCCATTCGCAGGTAAGTCAAGTGGTTCGCCATCCAATCTGCTCAAGTGGAATGAATTTGGCCCAACAATGTCTTGGATAATGTATATGGTCCCAGCTACAAACTGTGAAATTTGTTATGTTTTCCCAGTTTTTCATTCCTGTGATCCCAAAGGAATACCATATCTGCAACCTGCAAAGATCGAGATCGAGATGATTTATGAAAGCTTTTTTTAATGTTAGATTGACTTTTACACATATCAAAAGCTGTTCTTCGAGTTTCATCCAACTCCACAATCTGATAAATTCTATTTTGAACAACATCTTTATTAGTGGAAAAATGTTGAAGGAGTTGATAAGCTGGCAATTTCCGGTGCATAGGTAAAGTCACATCCAAGCCATAAAGTTGGTAAGTGGGCGGAAGCATGCAACACAACAATCTATGTTCAGAACAGGACTTCTCATCGGGCGTTGGGCAATATTACTACAGAGAGTTTTCACAGGGAAGACACCTGAAGTCAATCATTTAAGGATATTTGGGAGTTAAGCATATTGCCGCATACCTGAGGAAAGGAGGAAGAAGCTGGATCAAACTATGGAAAAGGGATATCTGGTGGGATATAGCGAGAACGCTAAGCCATACAAAATCTACCTTCCAGGGAGCAGGAAGGTAGTAGTCGACGAGATGTAAAGTTCATGGAGGACAGGGCTTTCAGAAAATCTCGTGAGGTGCATTCAGAGGAGCAGTGAAAACAGGAGTCGTTGGTTAAGCCTCTTCAACCAACGGAAGTAAAAAATTCTTCCTTAGGTCAAGAAGATTCTCAGGATGAGGAGGAGGAGCTAACAGAAGCACCTGCTGGCAGAGGAAGAACTTGCAGGGAACTTTGTCAGATTCTGCGAGATGTAGAGGACTTCATCGGTGCGCCAAGAAACAATAAGAGGGAGTGAAAACAACTAGATAGATATCAGGCATTAGTAGCTCAGGATGGGAGCCTGCCAGTTTCATGGAGGCATCTGAACATCAGGTTTGGCTAGATGCGATGGTAGAGGGGTACAACTCCATACTGGTGAACGATGTCTGGGAGGTAGTGCCAAGGCCTCAAGACAGACCAGTGGTAGGTTCGAGATGGATCTACAAGATCAAATACGCTGCAGACGACAGTGTTGAGAAATACAAGGCCAGGTTTGTGGCTAAGGGGTATGCTCAAAAGGAAGGAATTGACTACGAGGAGAGCTTCGCCCCAGTAGCCAGGTATACGTTTGTTAGGACCATGATATCTCTTGCAGCTTAGATGGGATGGGAGATTCATCAGATGGATGTCAAAACGGCTTTTCTGAATGGGGTAATAGAAGGAGATGTATACATTGAACAACCAGAGGGCTTTGAGACACATGAGAAGAAGTCTCATGTATGCAGGTTGAAGAAAGCCTTTTATGCGCTGAAACAAGCACTTAGAGCATGGTATGATCGAATCGATGGCTACTTGCAGAAGATGGGATTTGTCAAGAGTGATGCAGATCCAAATCTCTACTATCTAGTTATAGAGAATGAGCCGCTAATCTTAGTATTATATGTGGATGATCTCTTTTTGACAGGATCATCCAAGCTCATCGGGGATTGCAAGAAGAGTCTAGCCACATAATTCGATATGAAGGATTTGGGATGGATGCATTATTTCGTAGGGTTGGAAGTTTGGCAGCAAAAGGGAGAGATCTTCCTTGTGCAAGGAAGATATGCTACAAAAAATCCTGAAGAGATTCAGGATGGAGGACTGCAGACCCATGGCTATTCCAATGATCACCAACTGGAAGAAGATTGATGCATCAAAAGATAAAGACGTTGATCCCACCTTATACAAGTAGCTCATAGGGTCCCTGATGTATCTGGTCAATACCAGGCTAGACATTTGCTATGCTGTCAACACCCTGAGTCAGTTCACGGTGGAACCAAAGAGGGTGCACTAGGCAACAACCAAACATGTTTTCAGGTATTTACAGGGAACGGTCGATTATGGACTCTTGTGCACCAGGAGTAAGGATATCAGATTGAGTGGATTTACTGATGCAAATTGGGCAGGAAATTTAGTGGATCGGAAAAGTACCTCTGGGTACTGTTTCAACATTGGATTAGGAATGACCTCCTGGTGCAGTAGGAAACAAAATTCTGTGGTTCTGAGCTCATCTATGGCAGAATATATGGCGGCAAGCATAGCTTCATGTGAGGCCATATGGCCTAGAAAACTACTTGTGAACCTATTCAGAAGGAATATGGAGGCGACTAGGATCATGTGCGATAATCAGAGTTGCATCAAGCTCTCTGAGAATCCAGTGTTTCATGATAGGTCGAAGCATATTGATATTCAGTGTCACTTTGTCAGGGATTATGTCCAACGAGGAGCTATACAGTTGAGCTACACTCCTACAGGAGAACAGGTGGCGGACATCCTCACCAAGGCCCTTGGAAGGACAAAGTTTGACTACTTCAGGGAAAAGATGGGGATGGTAAAGAACCCATTTCAGTAGCAGAAATGGGAGTGATAACAACACAGATGCAGAGGGAGTTGCAGTGCGGATGCAGTGTTGGGAGAAAAGACCAGCAACAGCACGGATGCAGAGGGAGCTGTCATATAGATGCAGCAGTGCAGTGGATGTTGGGCAAGGAGGCTTAACATTAGCACAAGGACTGATGCCGGATGATCAGGGTGATACTCAGTGAGGAGGATTACTAGCGCATAGTCCTTGCTAAGAGGAAGTGTTGATTTGGGGTAGCATCGGATGTGCTCTAGCCACGAAAATTGGTGGAGAGGCTAAAGCACATGAGATCTCCAATACCTAGAAATGGTTTGGGCAGATTCTAAATAGTTTGGGAGATATTAAAATAATTAATATTTTTAATGGAGTCCTTAAGTCTAAACTTAGAGAAAATAAAATATTAATGTGAATTGATATAAAACTGTGGTAGAAGGGTCCAAAAGTCAGGGATCAAGCCAAAGTTAATCTTAGCCGTTGATTAGGGACTTAATCTCGACCGTTGATTTGTCAACGAGAAAAGTATAAGAGGAGGCTTGAGGGTCACTTGGAGGACACACTGAGGGAGACCGGTCAGTTCAATTTTTGGAGTGGGGTTAGCTGAGAAATTCGAACTAGTGGTATGGTTAGTAGTCAGGAGGCAGCAAGTACGGATCAGAGATAAGGGATCAACGACTGGAGACCAGCGCTGAGGCAGGAGAGGCAGACGCAGAGGCAGCAGGAGACTGCGGAGTCACTAGAGGGCCTGCGTGGGTGATGCAGAGTGTCTCGGAGCCATGCAGAGGTTAGCCAAGTTGATGCTGGGACTAGGAGAAGTGCTGGAGAATTTCTCTCTGTGGGTAAGCCAGTTTGGCACCCTGTCGTACTGAAGAATTGTTGAATAATAAAATCCTCCCTTGCTGCATCGGTTTTCCCACATTGGGTTTGTCTGGAGACTATTGTCCAAAATATCTGTGTTAATGTGTTGATTCTTGTACATGTGTTTGTTTCTGTATTACGGTGTGATATCTGCAGCAAAATTTATTTTAATGTTTATTGAAGGAATTTGATAAATTACTTATTGAAGAATAAGTAGGAAAAGTAAATCAGATGTTGCAGTGATAGAATTTTCACAGAAGATGAGTTGGAGGTTTTAATGCCTGTTTTGCTCGCTGGTTGACCTTGACAATTTGTCCATAATATAAATAAATTCATATCTTCATTTGTACATGTCGGAATCGATGATCTTTACATCAATCCTACACCTTTCGGAGAGAGGAGTCTAAGAAAAATATCAGCTGTCATAAATAAGATTACCCATGTGGAGTTTGGCCCTAGTTGCCAATTTTAACACTCCCTCTCAACTAGGGAGAACTCCATCTGCTAACCCATCTGCCAATGTGTACTATCTCTGTCATCAATGCATTGCTTTGCTTTTCTCTGCTCTGCTGAACTATGAAGAAGAAGAAGTGATCGAGAATGTATCATACCATTCTCTACTGACCCGAAGTCAGTCCTAGATAAAAGAGAGTGTCTCGTACCACTCTTACTGACGCGAAGTCAATTCTAATCAAAAGAGAGTGTCTCATACCACTCTTACTGACCCGAAGTTAGTTCCAATCAAAAGAGTGTCTCATACCACTCTCATTGACCCGAAGTTAGTTCCATTTGATCCCAGATCAATATCGGTCATCCTAGCATAGGGAGTACTGTAGTACATGATGTGTCCATCGGTAGTACTATGGTCCCTATCCTCATTTCCCTACTCATTGGCCAGATGAGAGGTACTTCCCATGAGTCCCAGACTACATGGGTAGAATGTCTCAGTAGGAGAAGGATGAACCACTCATCCTGCCTACATGTCGCCAGGGGTATCACAAGGGGAGGCTGAACTACTCACCTTGTACACAACACAACACTATGGGAACGTTGAACCACTCACGCTATGGTTGCTTATCGCTCCAAGAAGTAACCGAAGCCCCCCGGAGTTGCCAGAGCTCAATGTCCATATCATACAGGACCCTCATAAGAGGGTCTCTACATGATTCCAAGTCGTTCTTGGAAGGCCAAGAAGTTGACCTTCCCCAGGGGCTTTGTCAGAATATCGGCGACTTGCTCATCAGTCCCAATGTGATGGAGACTTATTGCTCCTCGTACCATATCCCAGATAAAGTGGTACCTGATATCTATATGCTTGGAGCGATCATGAGACAAAGGATTCTCTGATAATTGGTTTCCACTTTGGTTGTCGCAGGGGATCACGGTTGTCAGCATCAGAATAACCATGTAGCCTCACATCTCCGACAGTGTATCTCAGCCCATGAGTGATTGTGCCCTGAAGATATCTCAGAAGATTCTTGGGATCAATCCAATGTATATGATGAGGCTCAGCCATATATTGGCTCAACGTGTTAACTACAAAACATATGTCCGGATGGGATTTCACCAGGAACATCAGTGCTCCTATGAGTTGATGATACTTGGAAGCATTTCCCAATTCAGGTCCGGCAGCACTACCACATAACTTCTTAAAGTTAAGTTCTGTCGGGGTAGTCACAGGCTTGCAGTCCACCATCCCAAATCTTTCCAATATCTTCACAACATATTTTCCTCGAGATAGGAAAATTTCTCCTGGCTTTTGCCAGACCTCCAACCTTAGGAAGTAGTTCACCAGTCCTAAGTCTTTCATCTCAAATTCAGAAGCCAACTCCCTCTTACATTTGTGAATGAGAGGGTTTGCACCTATCAAAAAGAGGTCGTCCACTTAAAGTACCGGTATTAGACGTTTATCATTTTCAATCTTAAAGTAGAGGTTCTGATCGACTTCACTTCTAGTGAATCTCAGCTTCATCAGATAGCGATCAATCCTCTCATACTAAGCTCGAGGTACTTGCTTCAAGCCATAGAGAGCTTTCTTCAACCTGCATACATGAGATTCCCGGTCATGAACCTCAAACCCCTCGGGTTGTTCCACATAGACTTCCTCTTTGATTGAACCATGCAAGAAAGCGGTCTTGACATCCATCTGATGTAGGTTCCATCCTTCCGAGGCAGCAAGGGCTATGATTGAGCGGATGGTGGTGTATCGGGCAACACGTGCAATATCTCATCGTAATCTACACCTTCCTTTTGAGAGAAGCCTCGAGCAACAAAGTGAGCCTTGAACTTTTCTGCACTTCCATCAGCTCCATGCTTGATTTTGGAGAGCCACTTAGAGGTGACAACCGATTTGTCCTGGGGTCTACGAACCAGATCCCAAACATCATTCTTCATAATTGACTCATATTCTTCATTCATGGCATCCTTCCATACTTGATGCTTCATGACTTCTTCGAATGATGAAGGCTCATTTCGAATGATAGTGCTCATGACGGTCAAGTATCCTTGATACCTGTTCGGCTTTTTCCTCTCACGGAAAGTCCCCCTTGGCGCAATATTTCTCTCGGCATCTTCGAGAGTCTCCCTAAGCCATGAGGGTCTCCTCTTGAAGGAGGAGGGCTCTTGGGGAGGAGGATCAATAGGATCCATAGGTTCATCAATATCAGGCGTCGTTTCGTCCTCTTTTTCACCTTGTTTTCCGGTGTTAGCTTCTTTGTCCTTCCTTGGGATAGGAATGTTGTTGATCTTCCTGAGGGTCATATCTTCGTCAAAGGTGACATCATGACTTATCTCAACTTCCCTTTGACCAACGACATAAATTCTATAGCCCTTAGAATTTTCGCTATAGCCCACAAAGATTCCTTTCTTCCCTGATGCACCCAATTTGCTTCTTTTTTCTTTCGGCATATGAAAATATACGGGACTTTCAAAAATTCTAAAATTAGAGACATCGGGTTTCTTCCCAATGAACACTTCTTCGGGAGTCTTGGAGTCCAATGCTTGATGAGGGCATCGGTTTTGAACATACATAGTGGTATTTGTAGCTTCAGCCCATAGGAACTTCGTAAGCCCTTGATCATGAAGCATGGCACAACAGCTTCTACAATAGTACGATTCTTCCTTTTAGCCACACCATTCTGCTCAGGAGTGTATGGTGTTGTAGTCTCCCTCTTAATGCTAGCTTCTCTGCAATAATCATGGAATTCATTTGATTCGTACTCAGTCCCATTATCAGTCCTCAATATCTTGATTTTCTTCTCGGATTGGTTTTTGACAATGACTTTGAAGTGACGGAACCAAGTGAACACTTCATCCTTCTTTTTCAAGAAATAGATCCAAGTCTTGCGAGAATAATCATTCATAAAGGTGAGATAATATAAATATCCTCCCAAAGAGTTTACGGGCATCATACTAGATATGTCGAAGTGGATCAATTGCAATATATCTGTGGTCTTTCTATTACTTGAGGGGAATGTTCCCCTTGTAAGTTTTCCTTCAGCACATCCCGGACATACACCTTCCTGCTCTACTTTGAACTTGGGCATACCTGTCACCATCTGTCTCACATCGGGTAGAGCCTTATAATGAAGATGGGCAAACCGCTGGTGCCATAGTTCAGATTGTAGAGATGTGTCGCAAGACATGGCTCCCAATGGACTTCCTCCAACTTGATACAAAGTGTCAACCCTGAACCCAAGAGTAAAAGCATCTTTAAAATTTCTTTTCCAAACACGTACCTTTCCATCAATGAATGCCACCTTGTATCCTTTGTTTTCCATTACCGAAATGGACACCAGGTTCTTCTTGAGATCAGGTACATATAGTACTTCTTGTAAATGAATCATGTTACCTTGATTCAATTGAAGGGTAACATTCGCTACTCCCTTCATGGGATAGGTGGCATCGTCTCCAAGGATAATCTCCAAGTTTGTCTCCTTCTCTATCGGATTAGAGAGAGCTTCCTTGTATCCGGTGAAGTGCCTTGAGGCACCTCTATGAATTAGCCAATTTGCCAAAGTGTCCAGTGGAGAGGGCCGATATAAGATAGTACTCCTTTTGCTTATTGTTAACAACATTTGATTTTTCATACCTGGAGTTCCTTGCTTTCATGGAGGGTTGATGTCCCGCATTCCTTTTTCCTTTTCCATTGTACTTGCCATTCCTTTGATTGTTGTGGTTGAAGTTTCCCCTAGAGTGATTGTGATTATCATCATGTGACGTGTCCCTTCTATTTGGACACTCCCTTGCATAGTGGCCAAACTTATTGCAAACAAAGTACCTACCCTTCCTTCCACCCTTAGATCTAGGCTTTCCATTGAAATGACCTTTAGACCCTGCATTATTTCTCCTTTTGGCATGAGCGGAGAAAGCAGTGGGTTTGCTTTTATTAGATGGCATTTCTTGCTCCACCATTCTTGTTTCTTCTTGAATGCATCTCGACATCAATTCTTCAAACCCTGGAATTCGATCATTATTGAGAATAGTGGTTCTAAATATATACCACTCGGGTAGGAGTCGTCCAAGGGTATTGATAGTAAGTTCCCTGTCAGGAATGACCTCTCCAATCAAAAGTAGATCATTTTTGATCTCGGTGATCCTTAAGAAGTAGGATTGAATATCCTCGTCATTGCCCTTCTTAATATCCTTCAACTTACTTTTGAGAAATAAAATTTGATTAACATTACTAACCTTGAACATGCTGACCAACCTATTGTAGATCTCCTTGGAGGTGTTCAAATTGGAGATGTAGGCCACCAGACGCTGGTTAATGGAATCTTTGATAATCTTCTTCTTTGCTTTGACTTCAACCTTATTGTACTTAGTCTTCGTAGTAGCCAGTGCATTTGTAGGAGGCTCAGGAATTTTACCCTTCACATAATTCAACACTTCTTATTCTTCCAAGGTCTTCAGCTGGGAAGTGGGATGAGGAACCCATTGAGCCTTTTGTTCCTGTCCAATTGTCTTTGGTGATTGCTCTTTCACTCTTGCTTGGGCTTTGTCTTCACCTTAGCTCTGATACCATGTTAATTTAAGGTAAGAATGGTATGTTCTATGCTTAAGAGCAATTTACTTCAATTTCTTTATTAGCCCAATATCAATATCTAGTTTATCAATCACATCAGCATGATAGGAAAATGGAGATAGAACATAAACATAAATAGTAGAAGACAAGCCAAGACAAGAGGACACAAGATGTGGCACCAGTCAGGGACAAACCCCAATGTGGGGAAACCCTTGATAAATTCTTCTTATATTCTTCAATAATTTAGCAGAGAGAGAGATGGTACAAATTACAAATCCGATAATTTATGACAATAGCAAGAAGCCTTAACCAGAAAAGTCAACAGTGGTCAAACAGGGTGTAATGCTTCCTCTAAATAGCTTGGTCAAACCTAGTCATATTCGGCCTGCAACAACACGCTTAATTAGCCCAAAACAATCTAAAAAAGTCCAGTCAAAGATTGGTCAACAAAATTCAAATTGCGACCAAACCTAGGGCAGTCAACGCTGGTCAAATGAGAGGTCAGATCACCTCGATTTCAGTGCCTAGGTCTGTGGCCTACCAAGGAGAAGATACCTCACCCAATTCGCAGTCAAAATAGGTCAACGCAGTCAAACAACAGTTATGCAATTTGGTCAACATTGGTCAACTTAGTCAAACAGATCCTCCTTCCTTCGCACGTGTGAGAGATGGCTGCCTAGATTTGCGTACCCAATCAAGTGAGGAGAGAGAGATGACGATAAAATGACTTGAGGTCTCCTCCTTTTATATGCAACGTTGAGGATGAGTTGGGGATTTGAATGCCTGTTTTACTTGCTGGCCGACCTTGACAATTTATCCATAATATAAATAAATCCATATCTTCATTTGTACATGTCGGAATTGGATGATCTTTAGATCAATCCTACACCTCTCATAGAGAGAAATCCAAGAAAAATATCAGCTATCATAAATAAGATGACCCATGTGGAGTTTGGACCTAGTTGCCAATTTTAACAGTATGACAAAGCTAGAATCATGGGACTTGATCGGGAAAAATCCAAAATAAAAAATCCTTTGGGTAAATTCACAAATTCTTGGAATGAGTATGGGGTATCCATTCTATCTGATGGTTGGACAAATGTAAAAGGCAAGCCATTGATAAGTGTTCTTGATGTGTCTACTACTACTGCAATCTTCCTTTCATCTCATGACTACTCACATAAGTTAAAGACCAAACCATTAATTCAAACAATTGAAACTATTGGGTCATATAGTGTCATCCGATTCATTACTGATAATGCTTCTAATTGTAAGGCAGCGGGAGCAATCATTAAGGATAGATACCCCCACATATTTTGGTCTTAGTGTTTGGTTCATACAAGAAACTTGGATACAAATGGATTGGTTCATTGTAGAAGAGAGGTAAGTACATGATATGATTTCTTACCAATCATAGCAATGCCCATGTCCTTTTCCACAATCACTCAAGGTTGGAGCTATTGAAGATTGCAAAGACTAGATTTGCTAGCTATTACCTCACCTTCAAGCACCTTTTGAAGGTAAGAGAGGCATTGGCTAGCATGGTATCAAGTGAATCATGGCATGTGTTAAGGATAGGGCTGCAATGTTAAAATTGGCAACTAGGGCCAAACTCCATTTGGGTCATCTTATTTATGGCAACTGATATTTTTCTTGGATTCCTCTCATCAAGAGGTGTAGGATTGATCTAAAGATCATCTGATTCTGATAAGTATTCATGGAGATATGAATTTATTTGTGTTATGGGACAATACGTTAAGGTTGGCCAACAACCAAATAACCCCCACTTGTGCTCAACGTTTTAGTATAAAAGGAGGTGGCTTGATAGTCATTTAGACACACTTCACTCTTGATTTCTCTCCACTTGTTTTGGGTTTTAGTGGCAAGAGAAATCTAAGAGGATGAAGCCCTAAACACAGGTCTAGAAGAGAGCTACAATGTTGATTTATGAGGCGCTAAGTAAGCTGTCGCAATGTGCCCTAGCTGCTGTCATAATGAAGCCTAGTTGTAGTTGAAAGCAAGATCTAGTCGCAGTCTTGTGAGGAGGTCTTGCCGCAATTCAAGGGAGACATCATGGAAACAGTCTAGGAGGTCTTATATGCTGGAAAAGGAAGACTCCATTCCGTAGCAAGGAGACCCTATACGCAACAAAAGAGGGATGCCTTAGCTGCAACCTAGAGAGGCTCCTGATCCGCAGCGAAAGCAAGATCTAGCCGTAGATTGAAGGGAGATTTATCCACTGTCTAGGGGAGCTTCAATATGCAGCAAGGTAGCTCTAATCCACTATCATGAGGAGGCCTTAAATCTACAGTCTAGTAGCCCTAGCCGTAGCAAGAAAAGAGTCCTAGCCACAGCAAGAAGGAGCCCTATAACAACGTGAAGAATGAATGTGTTTGGGTGCTGGCATGTGCGTTACTTAGGCAAAATTTATGAAGAAGAAAACACTGTTGTTTAGACTGTTTGGGTGCCGCATCTGTGTTAGGGAGATAGGTAAAAGCGTTGGTCTTGAAACTACCTCAAAGGGGCGGCGTGGAGGCAACATCTCATTGGAGGACAACCACAGTCATTAGGAGCAATTCTAGGCCAATTTTTATGGGATGTTAGGGATTGTGGTTAGTACCCTAACCAGTCCCAGAATTGCAGCATTGCAGCGAGTTCGAGTGTTGACATTTCTATAGGCTAAATGTTGCTATGTTAATGATGATTGGATGTTATCTGGGATATGTTTGCTACAAGGCTAAGTTGCACGAAACGGGGAAACGGGCATGGGTATGAAACGTGAACCCCCCAAATTTTGGAAACGAGGAAACACAAATATATATAATTATAATATATATATATATATATATATATATATATATAGATTAGGACATTTAAGAAATATGTGCAATCATAAAGTATATATGATACATTCTAATTTATTACATTATGATTAAATTGTCAATTGTTAATACATAAACTATAAGTTTCTAAATTTACATCACATTTACTCATGAATGATCGCATAATGAAAATAGTAATATCCAAAATCAGCCACGAGAAATTTCTAATTTCTTGTCTCGTGCTTGATTGGGAGTCTCCTCCTACATAGTTGAACGACCTTAGTGCTCTTGATTAAATACAAGTTCCATACCCTAGTACCCAATGCGCTCTTGATTATTGGGAGTCTCCCTTGCATAGAGGGCTTGGTTCTCTTGATTAAATACAAGTTCCATACCCTAGTACCCTATGTGCTCTTGATTATTGGGAGTGCCCCCTGCATAGAGGGTTTGGTTCTCTTTATTAAATACAAGTTCCATACCCTAGTACATGACAAAATCCAATCGAAACATTGCAGTCCCCCCAATCCTGAAATCTTGAAAAACGGATAAGTTTGTTGGATTTTGAGTGAGATCTAAAATTCTACTTTCTCCATACGAAATCCAATGAGGGCGAAACCACTCCCAAACATTTTGAGTCATTTCATGGTAATGTTAAAAATTTAAGTAAAAGGATGAAAATGAAAAATAAAGGAGAATGGCAATTTTACTTTAAGAATTTAACATTACCATGAACTACATATCAAGTTTCAACACTAGGGCCATAGGCTTGAACATTAGGCTACCCCACTCAAAAAATCCTCTTTTTTATAATTTAAGAGGCATCTAGAAGCATCCAGAAGATATTTTAGTCGCCCAATAAAAAATTGGAAGCGAAAAAATTAAAAAAAATACAAGAAAAAGTCAAGTTAGAAGAGGAAACTCCACCGTACAGCCTGGAAACACGTTTCCAGCTGTACTGGCCACGTTTCCTCCTTGAGAAATGGACCAATACGGTTGGAAACGAGTTTCCAGGCTGTACGGTATGAGTTTCCTCGTTTTCGTTTCGTTTCCGGCCAAAAACGGACCCTTCTCCAACATTTCCTGCGACTTAGCTACAAGGGTTGCTATGTGCTAGGCCGCACACTAATAGGGACAATAGTGGGCTTCTATGGGGCACACTAATAACAATATGGGGATATTAAGGACACAATAATAACAATAAGGGCTACAATGACAATAGTAATGGGGGAATCATTAGTATTATAGGGACCTAACATGCCCCTCTCCTTCAAAAAAGTGTTGTTCTCAACGCTTGAGTAGTATTGGATGCTTCTGTATAAAATTCTCATCCTCCCATGTGGAATCTGCAGCAGGTAAGTTCTTCCACTTGATGAGATACTCCGAAATTGATCGAATTCGTAGCTGTCGAGTTCTTGTTTCTGTGGCTGCTTCAGGTTCCAATATGATTTTTCCTTTCTCGTCAAGCTCTGGCAATATTGTTTGAACTGGGAGCTTGTCACCTATAACCTTCTTTAAACATGAAACATGGAAAACTAGGTGCACTCGGGAAGCTGCAGGAAGCTCCAGTTTGTATGCCATAATACCAATCTTTTGCAACACGTTGTATGGAGCATAATACCTTGGTGATAATTTATTATCCTTCTTAGCTTGCTTAAGGGACATTTGTTTATATGGTTGTAGTCGTAGGAATACTGTTAAAATTGGAAACTAGGGCCAAACTCCATGTGGGTCATCTTATTTATGGCAGCTGATATTTTTATTGGATCCCTCTGATTGAGAGATGTAGGATTGATCTAAAGATCATCTGATTACGACAAGTATTCATGGAGTTATGAATTTATTTGTGTTATAAGACATATTGTCAAGTCGGCCAGCATCTTATGTGGGCTCAAAAGCCCAATAGACATGTCTATTCATCATCTACGTTTTAGTATAAATAGAAGAGGATTTGAAGTCATTTTGACACACTCTTCGTGTGATCTCCTCCTCTCCACGTCTTTGGGTTTTATGTGAAGGAGAGAGACACTAAGAGTATGCTGGTCTACATAGATGATGCCGTAGCCGCAGTAGTGATGCTCTAGTCGCAAGTGATGCCCTAGCCGCAGTAAGCCACAAGCTTATGAGGAAATCTAAACGTAGTCAAAAGGAGACCTGCTCACGCAGTAAAAGGAGACCTGTTCATGTAGTAAAAGGAGATAAGAACTTCGCATTGTTCCTCTCTGAAATTTCAGGTGTGGTAGCCGCAGTCAAAGCATAAGGTATTCGCATATGAAGTGAACTGAACTCGGATATAGGGACCCACACTCAACGGTGATAGATCTCGCATTATTCGCATTGAATTAAGCAGGTATCCTTGTCTAAAGACTACACCTCGGATGGCTATAAGGTGCAGTCATACTGGATGATAGATTGATGGAATAGCTAGAAGGTTGGACCTAGCCACTGCAAAGCAGTTATACTACAACGTGAAGGATCTATGTTAATGGCACTTCGCTGTAGGTGACAGCGTGGTAAATCCAAGGCTGTCTATGGAAAGAAGTAGTCTTGACACTAGATCTCGGTGGTTCTTCTGTAGCTTCTTAAGCATATTGGAGAACATAATGCAATAGTGATTTGAAGATGAAAATCTCGGACGAAGTGACTGTGTTACACACGACAATCCTGAGATATAGATCTCGGTGAAATCCTTATGGCAGTACAAACATCTTGTACAACAGTGACGTGGAGTATTAAATGATGTTCCAATATGCGGTAATGAAAGAAACAATGATCACCTCAGTAAAGAGTGTTAGTCTCATCAAAGAGACTGGGATCATAATCATACAGTACAGTAAGGTGCAGTTATGATCATTACAGTCCTGGCATAACTCTGATAAAAAATAGGTTTCGATGATGGTCAAAAGATCTTTGAAAGGACACAGTCTCAACATAATGAGAATGATAAGGATGAACAGTCTCAGATCATGATGATGAAAGACTCAGCATGATGGGCATGTTAGTAAAGGACATCATGATGATGAATGAGATAGCATGATGATGGATGATGCAACATGATGGAAGCAACTTAGTGACTAGGTGCAGCACAGTGACGGGTGCAACATGAGTACAAGCTGCAACACTATGTTAGGTAAAGCCATCTCCTTGGAGAATCAGTTGAAGCAGAATGTCTTCAACTGATCTCATGTATCATCATTATAGGAGATAATCTATGCTCATATCTAGATAAGTCAAAGTGTTGACTTCTGTTGTAAATGTACTATCTCTCTCTCTGTGTTGAACTTTGAAGAACATAAAAGAAGAATTGATCAACGGTTTCCCCACATTGGGGTTTGTCCCTGACTGGTGCCACATCTTGTGTCCTCTTGTCTTGGCTTGTCTTCTGCGATTTATGTTTATGTTCTATCTGCAGTTTACTTTAATGCTGATGTGATTGCTAATTGTGAAAATTAAGTAAATTGCTCTACCATAGAACATACCTAAAATTAACAAATACCTAGTCACCTACATCAAAACTTCTTTCGCTGCGATGTTGATCTGCCTGTTGTTTCATTCCATTCTGTGCCAAAGTGAGGTTATCCTGTAAGAGGTGGAGAACTTCTTGTTGATGCTTGATGTGATCTTCCACTGCTTGAACCTTAGAATTTTCTCTTAAATATGATGTGATGGATGGTGGATGATATCCATAAAGTGCCATAAATGGGGTCATTTTTGCTGTAGTATGGAAGGAAGTGTTATACCACCATTCACCGAAAGGCAACCATTTGAACCATTGTGTCTATTTATCAAGGACAAAGAAACGAAGATATCCTTCCAAACATTTGTTTACTATCTCAGTTTGCCTATCAGATTGAAGATGATAAGATGAGCTATGAGCTAACTGAGTACCGAGACAAGAAAATAATTCCGTCCAAAAATTTCCAGTGAAAATGGGATCTCTGTCTCTTACAATAATCTTTGGGTTTCCATGTGCTGAAATTTGGTACCGGAGGACAGGTGGTTCCCTTAGGCTTTGATCTTTGGCCTAGGGAAAAGTGACTTTGGAAATAAATGACTAAGTGGGTTTTTATTAAAGTGGGTGAATTAAAAAATAGAAAGTGAGATTTAAATGTGCATTTAATCTGAGCCATTGATCTAAATCTATTTCAGCCATTGGATTTAGAGATCACCTAAAAGTCACTTGGATCACCCAAAAGTCACTTGGAGTTATATTAAGGGAGGAAAATGAGGAAAAGGAGGAAAAGATCACATTCGATTCAATTCTTTCATGAGCAGATTGATAGGAGAGAAAGAGAGCAAGGGAGATTTCTGGACAGTGAACTGCGGAGTATCAGCAGCGGAGTTTCAGCAGCGGAGTAACAACAACGAAGTTTCAGCAGGGCAGTTTTTCAGTAAGGCTGAGATAAGTTGTAAAAGTTTGCTTGCTGATTTTTGCTGAATATTTTCTTGTTGTAAAAAGGATTTTTTCAGAAATAAAGAAGAGCTCTCAAACTGGTTTTCCCCAAGAGTTGTAGGGGGTTTTTCCAGGGTCACGTTGACCAAAAATATCAGTGTTTTAATGTGTTTTAATGGCTGTTTATTACTGCTGATTTTTTATTTCTGCAATTTCCAGCATTCTGTAAATTTTCCAGAATTTGTGTTTTCAGCAATTTTTTTTTTTTTGCTTGTTGAATGTATGGTTATGGGAAAGGGCATTTAACTACATGGGAGAAATAAGTAGAAACTGAAAACCGGGGTGGGAAAACAGAAATTTTAACATGATCAATTTGTCAAAGAAAATTCAAGTGTCAAGGTATAGGTTCTGAGAGTAAAGTGAATGATAAAAGGAAGAAAGTGGGTCCCAAGGCCCAAAACATCAATTTCATGAAGTATAAAAGCCACCAAGACATCAAAAGCAAATCCATGTTTTCTCTCAAAGGTCGAGCTCACACTCCCTTGGCTCAAAAATTCAATTTTGCACGTTCAAAGGCGAAAATTTTCTTGGAAATGCGCTTAGGAAGAAGGTGTTGTGCTTAGAAGAGAGGCGTTGCACTTATAGCTTTAGGCGCTACATTTTTTAACACTGGAGCGACACTTCAGGGCGAGGCACTGCGCGTTTTCCCAGTGAGCCTCCAAAGTGCAAAAACACCTCCAAATCCTCTCAAAATCTAAACAAGGCTTTGTTTTCTCCTCTACCAAGTAAGTAACCCTATTTTGCACCCATTTTCACTTCCAAACAACATTTCTTTTTAGTGTTTTGATTCTTAAGAAAAATTGGCCCTTGGGCAAGGGAAAAAACCCTACATTCATCCCTATCCTAAAATTTGCTGCCCATAGACCCTACAAGAGCTCCCCACATCACTATTAAACCCATCCCTACCCATACATTATCATTTCCTAGTCCCTAAACACTTTTCCCGTAAAACCCTAAGACCTAGGTTTCTAAAATACCTAGGTAGCCTCTACAATAAACCTGTAAATTAATTTTCATTCCCAATTCCCTTCACATTTTCACTTCCTATTACCTCCCATAGTTCCATAATCCACCACCTCATCTCCCCAAATTTTTATAGCCCTATCCCTATTCCCTAGACCTATTTCCACTTCCCATTCCCACCTACCTTATCACTAGGGTCTCTTGAACAAACACTATGAAGGAAGATAGAGACTACATGGAAGAGGAGGATACACAAGAAGAAGAGGACAAAGAATAGAGGAGGCCACACAAAGGAGGTAGAATCCTAAGGCTGGATCCCACTAACACAAATGAACTCATGGCTTCACCAATGACAGTCTCATGTTTTCAGTATGTGGGTTGCTTTGATTTTTGAAAAATGATTGAAAGAGTTCAACATCACCTTGTTTTGACTAGATTCTTTGCATCAAACCTTAAAGATATCAAGTAACCCTAGTAGGAGTGACCTTCACTTTGTCTACTTCTATCATTGCAACTGCCACAGGGATTCCAAACATGGTGTTGGGTTGTGTTATATTCTTTCCACAACTAGCTCCTCTAGATAGCCGAGGGGTTTGGGGGGGGGGAGAGCCCCCCTTCGTTGCACCAATTGCATTACGGGGGGTTTGAGGGGCCCTCTACGGGATTTGGGGTAGCGCCCTGAGAATTTTTTTTTGGACCCTATATTAGGTGGGTGGACCTACCTATGGCTTTGTGCATGGTTTTCACACATGATTTTGGGCGCGATGGTTTTCGGTCCATGGTATTGGATGCTTCGGCATGTATAGATATGTATTGTAACATTGAAAGAAACATAATGAAAAATCAATTTGGTAGTCCCGGTTTTGGGATCCAGGGGAAATCTCTGTGTATATTTGTTTTATGTGTTATGTTATCGCTTTTGTTTATTTTCTGTGTTTTAGAATTCGTATCCAGATAATTTTTGTACGAGGTTAAAACCTACATTTTGGTATCAGAGTTGTTTTGGCTTCAAGGGAATTCCTTTGTTGTTGAGGAGTTTCACTCAGGCCTATGGTAGACCCTATTCAGTGGGAGATCCATGGGATCGACTCTAGTGGTGAAAGAAGATGGCGAGTAGTGGAAAGATAGAGATAAAAAATTTAATGGTTAGAGTTTTGAGTTGTGGAAACTCAAGACGAGGATCTGTTGGTGGATAAAGATCAGTGGATCGCGGTAGATCATGGGTACTAAACCAACGTGAGTGTTCATTGAAGAATGGAAGAAGTTGGATCAAAAGGCAAAGAGCATAATACAATTGTGTCTTAGATTCAATATTGCTGAATGTATCGGGGGAAGCTACGACTAAGGCTTTGTGGGACAAGTTAGGGACTTTGTACCAATCTAAGTCTCCAGTGAATAAATTATTCCTACAGAAAAAGCCGTATAACCTGAGGATGAAAGATGGAGACTCCGTGACAGAGCATCTGAATGCATTTAATACTGTGGTATGTCAGTTATTATCCATTGATATTAAAATTTCAGATGAAGATAAGTGCATCAGTTTGTTGTGTTCTCTATCAAATTCGTGGGATAATGTGGTTATCGCAATAGGTAGCAATGCAACTACCTTGCAGTTTGATGAAATAGTCTCATCCTTGCTGACGGAGGAGATGAGATTGGAAAATATGGAGAGCCAGAATGGTGATACCTTGTCTATACGAGGAAGGTCGCAGAAAATAAATAAAAATAAGTCATCAAGTGGGAGATCTAAATCTAGAAGGAGATTTAAATTTCCAGGAAAACCCGTAATGTGTCTAGAAATGCGGAAAGGAAGGGCACTAAAAAAGGGGGACTGTTAAATATAAAGGCCTGGCAAAGGAAGGGATCTGATGATGCTCCTTTACAGAGGTGAAACCATCTCAGATGAAAGGTGGGGTGTGTACTTGGCTTCTTCAAGTACACATGTAGATCATGAGCATGGGTTGATTGGCTCAGGTGATCCTTTCACTTCACTCCCCATAGAGAGTGGTTCTGCGAGTATGAGAAATATGATGGTGGTGATGTCTTCTTGGGGGATGACAGGAAGGCTAAAATTGTTGGTCGCAAAAAATTTAAGTTGAATTTGCAAGGTGGAAGGATTATAGCACTTTTAGGTGTTCTGCATATTCCTGCATTGGCCAGAAATCTAATTTCTGTAAGCAAGTTGGATGATACAGGTGTAAAAATAGTGTTCGAGAAGGATACCTGCAAGATGGTTTGGGGAGCACTGGTATTGATGCGGGGAGTTCGGATTGGAACTCTGAACAAGCTGCAAGGTAGCACTGTTGTTGATGGGTGCAATAGTTCTGTGGTTCCTGAAAGTGGAGTAGAAAATCTAGTGGTTTTTGGAGAAAAGACCATGCTATGGCATCAAAGGCTTGGACATATTGGAGATAAGGGCCTTCGAATATTTCATGGTAAAGGTATGGTAGAAGGTATGACTTATAGCTCTTTGGATTTTCATTTCTGTGAAAATTGTGTATATGGGAAGCAAAATCGAGTGAGTTTCCCCTGTGGTGGTAAAAGGGTGAAACAAATATTAGAGTTTGTGCACAGTGATGTGTTTGGACCTGTGAAGTTTCCATCGCTAGGTAAGTCTGTGTACTATGTATCATTTATAGATGAATTCTCAAGGAATACATGGATATATTTCCTTAAGAAGAAATCTGAAGTCTTTGACATGTTTAAAGAATTTAAGGTTCTCGTGGAAAACTAGACAGAGAAGAAGATAAAGGTGCTGAGGACAGATAATGGTGGAGAGTTTTGCAAGAAGGAATTTGAAGAATTCTGTAATAAGTGTGGTGTAGCATGGAAAAATACTATTCCATACACACTAGAACAAAATGGAGTTGTATAAAAAATGAACAAGACGTTGATGGAAAGGGAAAGAAGCATGCTCAATGGTGCCAGGTTAGGATAGGAATTATGGGAAGAGGCGGTGGAGACAACATGTTACCTGGTCAACAAATCACCTTCATCAGCGTGGGAGGATAATACTCCACAAGAGGTATTGTTAGGAATATGATCCCCCAAGGACAGTTTTGGGGCTAAAAGCCATGTTTTAGATCAAATTTCATAATAAACTTGTAAAGACTCCTTATTTTGTGGTTACGGAGCATGAAGGTGTCATGAGTCATAAAGAGTTGTCCGCCCTTATTTTTGTAAAGTAAATTTGGCTGTAAGAGATATACCCATGGTTCGCGGACCACGAGATTGTATAAAAAGAGCTAAGCTCTAAGTAGTTTAAAAGAGAGTGATGAATAAGATAGTAATATCTCTGAACTGAGAAGTCTCAGTTGGGTTGTAGCATAGGTAGAGGCTCTGCAGCTGAGTGTGCAGAGGCCTAGGGTGGAAGTCTGCAGTTAAGTGCGCGGACCCCTCCAGCTGTGTGTGCAGGGTGGATAGAGTTTGTAATTACTTGAAAATATCAATAAAGGAAGGTATTCTGCAATTTCGTGCCTTTGTTTTTGGTTAGTGCATCTTGACATGTTATAATACTTATGTGATGTGCGAATGTATGTAATTATGTTGGTAGAGTGAATGCAAGTAAGAAAATCCATTTACACGGTGCTAACTATTATTGTTTAATGTGATAAGTAAGACACTTAGACTAGTTTGGGAATCTACACCGTACGCTGCCATAACAACGCGAAAGTACCTGAGCTGCAGGCTAGGGCTGCATGAAGGCCAATCACACCTTTCACGGAGCTATTGAAGGGCGAAATAAAGGGCTAGGCAAGCCCTAAAGCTAAGTGACCTGCGTGTAGGTAGGAATAGAAGGAATAAACCGACATCAAAACCATCTTAGTGTGTAGAAACTTGGTTCCAACATCCCCCCATACTGCTTCGGGTGAGACTTCGGTCTACGCTCCGCAGGGTGATGCCGAAAGGGCCAGTTGTGTAGGGATTTGTTTGGCTAATTAACGCTGAATCTAGGTGAGGCCCCCACAAGCCAAAAAATGGTTCCGTTGAAGAGACTAAAATCTGCATAAGAGATGTGTGATGTCATATCATTGGAATCCAACTAAGAAAGAGATCAGAGACTGGTTGGATAGGAAGATACACGAAATCACAGCGTAAGAAAATAGAAACCCGTGACTAACAAAGGAACAGTGGCTGGACAGGTACCTATATATAGAGATCCACGAGATCTTCTTCTTTTCCTTTCTGGTTGAGCTATATGAGTGGATCATGAAGCTAGTAGATAGCCAAAGGATGTAGAGACTTGATGGTCCTATTGTTTGGACCCCAGAGATGGTACAAAAATTCAAAGCATCTGAGGATAAGACTGCCCGCGTTGTCGATCATTGGCTTGATCACGTCATAGGAGGATTTGTGATAGAATTCATGGTCGACACCTCAGTCAGCTACAATGAGGCGGAGTGACGCTTTTTCAAAGGTCTGTAAGGTAAGTAATTGAAATATTTGAATACCTAGACTAAAAGTCTATTGTGCGAAAAATGGGTTATGCAACTACCTTGATGTTTGGAGCTATGCGAAGTGGAAAAACTTACAAGAACAAAGGAAGAAAGGGTCTTGAATATAGCCCATTGATTTCACCTCCACGAGGTGATGAAGAGGGGATAACACAAGCTTCTCCACGAAATGCTATTCAGTTGATAAAACAAGGATTCCTGCGACTGCCACCTCCACCCACACCACCTCCAAATTCAACACCATCGCCTGAGACTTCACCTGTACCACCTCCGTCTCTAGTGCAGTTCAGTTTGGAAAACTTAGTAAAGCTGCCTTTGTTTAAAGGATTCAGAAATGAGGACCCAGACCAATTATGGTTCATTGTGAAAACCATATGGCAAGCTCAGGGCGTTACAAATGATCACATGAAGAAGGCGACATTGGTTAGTGCTCTACAGGATCACACACTAACCTGGTATATCAAGTACTCAAATGATAACCTAAATGCTAGAGTGGCAGACATCCAGACAACACTAAATAGAGAATTCAGTAGGCTTAAGTTTGAGGCATAGTTGATTGTGGGGTTCAAGGAAATCGCGATGCAACCAGGCAAGACAGCTTGGGAATTAGATCAAAGGTTGAAGTATAATATTTGTGAAGCTAATATGAACTTAACATATGGATAACCTTGCAAATGGTTTGTGGCTTCGCTCCTACAACACCTAAGGGTTATGCTGTCGCAACAGAATATAACAACTCAGGCGGAGGCCTTAGAGATTGCAATGAGACTGCACGAAACATTGATGGAAGATTCAAATCTGGGGGTTAAACAGATCCATGTGTAACATAAAAATATTTGCCTTGAGATGCAAAGTTTGAAGGAGGATAGGACAGTTCAACCAGAGGTGCGCGAAGAGATATGGTGCCTGAAATACAAGGGTCAGGGGCATGACAAAGACCATTGCTCGGTCTTTGCGAACTATATTGCAGGATGAGGACCGATGCCTTTGAGGCTGAAAAGTCAATCAGGACCAAGCGCGGGGCTTGCATTGTGGTGCGCTATATGTTAGGTAGCAGGAAAACATGCCATGGATAACTGCCATTTGCTACAGAAGTTTGTACAGACACTGCAACAACTTTTTTGCAACTTCTGTATGTCGGTAGGGCATAATGAGTGTAACTATAGAAGTTATGAGTTGATGATGGATAGAACTCCTGCTTATAGAGTTCAGGCAGAAACGTGGCCCCCTGACCAGAGCACGGGGATGGCGCGAACAGGTTTTCAGGGCCACGGACGAGGACGAGGCGGAGGAGGACCTGGTACAATTACGGAGGACCAGGACACTATGCCCACGATTGCACTAACCCAACACGTCCATCATGCAAATATTGCATTTTGTTTGATCATGAAATGAAAAATTATCCTACGCTGATAGCAAAGATACGTGACAAATGGACGCTACCACCTCAGCCGACTTAGAACTTGCAAATGATGAGGTTTGAGCCGTGCAAAGAGGATTTGAATATGAATATAGTGCTCCGAAGTGGAATCACAATAGAAGATGACAAGGGGAAACAACCCAAAGATAGTATATGGGTTTGTAAAGCTTTGACGAAGGAGGCTGAGTTCGATTTGGAGCACGCATGCAAAACATTCATGGAAGCTAAGAAGAGCTTCGCTGAGGCTTCCACCTCAGGGAGCAAGAATAAGCCTAATTAGGAGATGGACCCTTCTATGCTTACAACTTTCCTGGAGACCTGTACGAAGTTACTGTGAAATAGTAAGGCTGTGAAGGGGTTATAGGAGCTCATAAATAGGTGAGCCGAAAACGCTCTGGGTGAGCTGCACGTAGTACGAAAGATTGGTAAGCATAAAACAAGGATAGGATGGGAGATGAGGATGACTGTGTAGATAGGAGAATATGAAATGGATCAGGTTATTTTGGACCTGGGGTCAGATGCGAACATCCTACCAAAGAAGACTTGGGAACGGATGGGGCGACTTGCACTGCAATGGTCTCCGATTCAGCTAAGGATGGGGAACCAACAAAAGATCATCCCCATGGGGTGACTGTAGGGGGTGACTGTAGATATTGAAGGTGCGAGTGCGCTCACTGAGTTTGAAGTAATATAAATTGTGGATGACAACAACCCCTATCCTATGCTCATGGGAATTGACTGGGCTACTGATATGAACGGGGTAATCAACCTAAAGAAGTGAAAGATGAAATTTGAGAAGAAATCGCTACGTGTAATAGTACCCCTAGATCTTGATGAAGGATCGCGCTATATTGAACCAGTCCGCGATTATGAGGGCGATGACGATCTAGATTGTGTTTATAAGATAACAATGCAAAACCAAGATTCGGTGAATTCAACAGTGGATGGACGAATTACATGGGATCGTGAGAGTTCTTGCACCTCAGACTTTGATGAAGAGTTAGAGCACTGGCAGAATCAGTTACATGAGGTGACTACACTAAGTTGCAACATGATGACCCGGTCGCTGCACTATGCGTCGTCGGAGGTAAGGAATCTGCCCACTTATGATGGCCTAAATGAGGTAGATATCCTTTTGGATGCATTTGAAAGGGAGGTACAAGAAAATCAGCACTTCTATGCGTTGGACTGGGCACTGCGTGCTACGCCCGCAAGATGGTGGGGTACACATAAGGGAAGCTTTTATGATTGACGCGAATGTAGGAGGATGATGAGAACACAATTTGGGAAACTGAAGGTGTGAATGACAGACAAGTATGATGGGTAGGATGATCCTTGTGTGCATTTGGCCAAATGGGCTCAGGCTTATGGAGAGAAGCCCCAACCTGAATGGGTGCACTTGTTCTGTCACACCCTGGATGTTGTCCCGATGAACTGGTACGTAGAAATAGAGTTTTGCCATGGTACAGGTGAATGGGATATTCTACGTGAAGGGTTCATAACGACATTCAGTTTTGAAGACGGGTTTGACTGTATTGATGAGGCGCTACAGGAGGTGAAAGCAACAATATTTAGGATATTGTAGGATCCTTTGGACCTGATTTAGCCTGAGTGGGATACTCAGCTGAGTCACGCATTGAAATTCTATAATGTAGCTGCTGAAGAAGAAGATGAGGATCCGCGAAATATTAACATCCCTGAAACAGAAGGTCATCGCAAAGTTGAAGGACCGCAGATTCAGAATCTTGATATAACTACGCCGCTGAAAACGAAACAAGTAAACATTAGTACGGAGGCAAAACCCAAATTCGCGAAGATTGGAGATTACTAGGATGACACGACGGTGGATAAGGTCATTGAATTTCTTTGTGAATACTAGGATTTATTCCCTACCGAGTTCACTGATCTGAAAGGGATAATTGGGGACCTAGGTGTTATGAAGATCACGTTGAAACTTGACATGAAGCCGGTTAAGCAAAGACCTTACTGTCTCAATCTGAAGTATAAGGAGAAGGTCCGCTTAGAGCTAGACAAGATGCTCACGATAGGCATCATTGAGCCAGTGGAAGAATCTAATTAGGTAAGCCCAATGGTGGTACAAGAGAAAAAGTAGAAGGATGAAATAAGGATATGTGTGGATCTTAGGAAGTTGAATGACGCTTGCGTACATGATCCTTTCCCGACTCCATTCACGGATGAAGTGTTGGACAATGTACATGGCTAGGAAGCATATTCCTTCACTGATGGGTTCTCTGGGTAACATCAGATCAAAATCACGCCAAAGGATAGGAGCAAGACAACCTTTGCGACTAAGTGGGGTTGTTTTCAGTACACTGTCATGCCTTTCGGATTGAAGAATGCACCTGTGATTTTCTCGCGCGTAGTCGTTGCCGCATTCAAGGAATTTATTAATAAGTTCTTGGAAGTATACTTTGATGACTGGATTATGTTTGGGCTAGTCAAACGCCATGTCACCAGTTTACACCTGGTGCTAGATTCTTGTCGAAGATACCAGATCGCGCTCAATTTGAAGAAGTGTCTATTTTGTGTTCCTTTTGGGACCCTGCTGGGTCATGTGGTTTGTAGACAAGGATTGATGGTAGGTCCTTCGAAGACAACGATGATACTAAATTTGGAAGCACCAAAGAGTGTGAAACAACTGTGCACTACCCTAGGACACACAAGATATTACATAAAGTTTATCAAAGACTATGCCTAGATCACCATGCCTATGTAAGAAGAGCTTGGATGTATTGAAAGAAAATATGGTCACTGTGCTGATTCTAGTCTTCCTGGATTGGAAGAAGGAGTTTCATGTACATGTCGACGCGTCATGTATAGCGCTGGGAGCAGTACTGACACAGGATGACAGAGGAGGCTTCGACCATCCTATCACGGTTGCAAGCAGAAGGTTATACAAGGCAGAGAAGAACTATTCCACCACTGAGCTCTGATACCATGTAGAATTTTGTAGAATTTTTCTACAAATCAGCTAGCTCTGATACCATGCAGAATTTTGTAGAATTTTTCTACAAATCAGCTAGCTCTGATACCATGTAGAACTTTTTCTACAAATCAGCTAGCTTCGATACCATGTAGAAATTTCCCACCTGTAGATCTCCTGGTATGCCAATGTACTAAAGCCAAAAACACTTGATTCTACTTCTACAAACAATTTAGCGGAAGCTTAATCAACCATGAGCAACATCAATAAGAACACATATAACTGATAAGAAGGAATCAATCACACATAACACAAAAGAATTTACTTGGGGAAAGAACTTGCCTAAAACCCCATCTCTGTATTATCATACAAGTGGAAATATAGTCCAGATTACACAAAGCCCTAGCTCGGAAGCTATCCAGCTCTTAGTAAAATCCCTCTACTGCTCATAGATAGTTAAAGGATTCTCACAAACCTTCTCCTTTGCCCTCCAAGCCTCCTATTTCTATGCATAGTTTTCCTAGGTCCTCCAGCTGCAACTTGTGTGATTCTCATTTCACACAAAACATTGACCTCTGAAATAACTGCACAAACCTGAAGGAGATAAATCCTCATCATGGATGAGCTTCCTTTATAGGAAAAATATTCATCCAACTGATAGTACATTGTCCCTCATCTAATCTCAATTGAGTCTTTGACAGAACTGACATGCAACAACTATCCATGAGTGAATCCTTAGTTATCTAAAATAATAGTTGTCACATGCATGCAAGCATTAACATACTATATTTTATTATTTTAACAACTTGTTAAGATAATCTAATTGGACTTGACTAGTTAGAACTAAGTCAACTGATTCTCTCATTATAGAACTCATACTTATTCCCTCAATCAGTGGAGGAAATTAAGAATAAATTCCTCAATCAGTGGGACAACTCATGTGCATGCTCACAAAGACTTCAAATTTGAATTTCCTTAACTAATTAACTCAACTAAATTAATTAATTTTGGTCTTAACAACAATTTAAAATATTAATTAATTAATCTCCATGAGTTAATTAATTATGGAAAATTAAAATTGAATTCTTTGTGAGATCATGCAATTATTTTCTCCCTTGATTTACGAATTTATCCCTTGATTAAAGGAGATAAGGTTCAGTTCTATAATGAGAGGATCAATTGAATTAGTTTTACTTAGTCAAGTCTAGTTAGATTATTTTAACAAGTTGTTAAAATAAAGAAAAATAGTTTGTTAATGCTTGCATGCATGTGACAACTATTATTTCAGATAACTGAGCATTCCCTCATGGATAACTGATGCATGTCAGTTTAGACAGAGACCCAGTTGAGATCAGATGAGGGACAATGTACTATTAGAGGCTTGGATATTTCTAGTAAGTATTCCTTGCATGGAGAAGGATCTATTATAGGAGATTGGAGGACTTGTGGCCTAGGTAGTCCATGATTTTCATCTTCCGATTGAAGATCATCAGGATCTTCTTATTACAAAGACAGCATGATAGATATTGAGCTTATTCTTTTTGTATGTTGAAGAGGATTTCCACTTGTATGATAATACAGAGATGGGGTTTTAGGCTGGTGCTTTCCCCTGATTATTTTTTCTGTGTTATGTGTGTTTGATTTCTCCATATTAGTTATATGTGTTCTTATTGATGTTGCTCATGGTTGATTAAGCTTCTGCTAAATTGTTTGTAGAAGTAGATCAAGTGTTTTGCTTTAGTACATTGCATTACCAAGTTGATCTATAGGAGGGAAATTTCTACATGGTACCAGAGCTAGATGATTTGTAGAAAAATTCTACAAATTTCTACATGGTATCAGAGCATAGGTGATCAAGCAAGAACAATATACTGAGAGGAGATTTCAAAGTTTTGAGTTTTGGGCCAAGAGTTTGTAGAGCAGATCTGAAAATTCCTATACAAAATTTTCAAAAATAAATAGCAGATTTGGATTCTTTGCGGAAAAATACCTAAAATAATAAAAAGAAAATCGGTTGAATCAGAGTTCGAATGAGGGAGATATTGCTAATCTAAAATCAACTCTTTTTCTAGAAACTTTTGTGACGATAGGAAAGTGGAAATAGATTGGTGTGCTAGCTAAGAACTTGTATGCACTTGAAGTATAAGATGCATGCAAAGCTTTGAGGAGAAAGGCAAAGGTTAGATACTCGGTGGTTGAAAGGGAGAGTAAAATGCCTCTCAACATGCAGAGCCAGAAGAAGTCTCAGACAATTGTGGAGGAGCCACGATTAGTGTAGCAGCTTCAGGAGGTTGTAGAGTAGCCACAACTAGAGAAGCTGAGAAGAGATCAAGTAGAGACATCTACTCATGCAAAGACTTCCAATAGGGGGAAACTTCGAGCCAGGTGGGCAGAGGGATCGCATGCAACTATACCTCCAGGTAGGAGGTGGGGCGATATAGAGTGATCATCACAAGGAGGAGGGGCAAGATCCTTGAGTTACCCAACCTCTTTGATTCGACTTTGCTATAGGAGCCCCGATGTGGAGTAGCAGGAACTGACTGATTGGGTAGAGACATATGTGGATGGAGCGGCAGAGAGAGCGATAGTGCAGGGAATCCCATGACAACCCATAGCTAGCAGGCTGCAGCAATGCGAGAGGCACATGTGTTTTTCACAGTGCTAGGTGGCACAAAGAGGTGTGCAATGGTGCTATATGCATGGATATGTTGTAGTAGCATAGATGTCAGAGAGGTAGAACTTGTCAACAACAGGTAGAGATTCAACATTAGAGTATGTTCCTAGCCCAACAGAGTGGTTAGTTGGGAGTGTTTTTGTTCCAAGTGTTGTTGGAGCAAGTGGACCGGGTAGATGTGTTGCATGCAGAACATTCTAGAGTTACAGGATTGAGTTCGCGAGAAATCCTTTCTTG
>APFE031614928.1:53069-81004 GCA_000404065.3 Pinus taeda | reverse complement strand
TGTAAAAAGTAATAAAATTGTAATATTTATTTAAATCCAAATAGATTTATTAGTATAAAATGTGTACTTAGTTATCTTAATAATTAAGTATGTTCATTTTAAAATAAGTTTTGTAGAATTTTTATTTAATTATTAGTTAGATGGTAGAGATTTATCTTTCATAGAATATGAACCCAAATTTTTAGTTTGGTGAGACTTTTTTGCACAACTATTGCCAATTAAACTATGGGAAGTGAATATGTTAAAATATTTATAATAATATATATCAAGATTAAGATTTATTTTAAGTTAGTTATGTTATTTTAATTAATGTATCTCAAATTAATTAATTAAAAAAATGCCATATGTCCACTTGGGGTAGCTCAATTGGCAATAGTGATGGAAATTAAGTCTCACTCAAGTCTTGGGTTCAAATCTTGTGTTATCTACCTATTGCCCTTAGAAGTTGGACATGATGAAGATGTAGTCCTACCAAGTTTACAAAACAAAAATGTCATATCAACATGTGTCATATTGAGTATGTGGTATTGATAAGCCATGATATTGGCCCATGGTATTGTAAAAATAGCTATTTACACATTAATGGTTAACATAGAAAAGTGAGAGTGGATCTCCATCTAGCTATTTACACATTAATGATTAACATAGAAACTTGAGAGTGAATCTCCACTAGCCATATTATTAATTTTTTTTATAATTATTATTAATAATAAAAAAATTATAATTTAATTAATTTTTCTTATTCTTTTTAATTTTGGCAATGTGAAATGTATTGTGAAATAAATATTTTGATAAGTGTCATGAATTGATATCTATGGATATTTACCACTCATTTTATTTATAGACATTTAAAACTCATTTAATTTATATGTCTACCTTAATTTAGTCAAAATTAATTTTAAATATAAAAAATTGGGACTACCTAAATATATGTTATGCACACTGGGCTCTATTATGCTACAATATATCCAAAACATTTTTTTTGTCTTTCCGAGTTTAACTTAAAAAAAATTGAAACTTAAACCTCCTAGTTTACCTATTATTTATAACATAGTTTACATGTTACTTGTAAAAAAGTGATTGCCAACCTACGCGGTAAATTTATCTAATACAAAATTTATATTAATAAAAAATAATTAAAAATTAACCAAACGAATCAAAGTCGGGAATATTTAAATTAACCCTCGATTTTTTTAAAGATCACAAAATTAGGATTAAAAGAACATTACCACCAGAGTTTTAATGATAATGTTTGACATTTTACTTTTAACATCGCACGGCCGACGCAAAATATATTGTCCGCATAATTTGCAATTTGGAATACGTTCAAGGTATAAATATAGAATATAGATAGATGATGGTTCACAAATTCTCTTGAAAGTTCGATTTTATTCACTGACGCTCACAGCTATTTGCATTTTGGGTCAGAAGGTTTTCGCATTTTGGGTCACACGGCTTTCTTGCGGTGAACGACGTGGTCATTACTTCGGAGATTTTTGGTGCGGTGAACGACATGCTCATTACTTCGGAGATTTTTCGTTAAAGCAATAACATTGCAGGTAGGGTGATTATCTATTCATATTTTTTATTTTTTTATCTTCCTCGGCATGATTTCTTAAGCAATATTGTCTCTTTTTCTGTATCAGAGGGGTGGCATATTTCGAATAAGTATTTTCATAAACTGCATTGACTAAGTTTACACTCATCACTGTTACCATTAACCATTCAGGTTCAACTCTAAAAATCCTAGTTTGAAGAAGGCGGTATTGAAATAAGGAAAAATTTAAAGAGAAAGTTGTTCGTGGTTATTGAGAAACATATCTGAGATGGAAAATGAAGCACCCAAAAGTGTTAACACAAACACACATGCTGGAACCAGTTCAGTCCCCAGTAACCGGGATGATGATACAAACAACAATATGGCTACGGCAACACAACCACAGCAGCAGCAAGAAATACCACATGGTTATGGATTTAACACTAATCCGGCCACACAACCACAGCAGCAGCAACAAGGAATCTCATATGGTTATGGATTTAACACCAATCCAGCCATGGTGAGTCAACCACCGCAGGTGCAAGGAGCCCCAAATGCATATGGATACCCATATGCTTATGGATATCCAGAGCAATACCCTTACGCACCCCACTCTATATACGCTCCGCCACCACCACAAGCTCCACCCCTATATCTGGTTGTCAATATTATAAATCCAGATGACAATAGACACAGTCGGGCTTCTCAATTTCAACGAGCAACACCACAGCAGAAACATCGCTTTTATCATCCACAGCTACAATTACAACAAGCGCAATGCCAAAGGTCCCAGACTGGAATCGGGAGTGGCCCTTTAGTTTTACGTGATGACTACAACCTTCCAGGATTTGTGACTCGACGTGCCAATGCAAAGTTTTTTGTTATCAAATCTTCTAACACTGAGCACGTCCTTAACAGTATTAGGCATGGAGTGTGGACAAGCACTCACGGGGGAAATCTTAAATTAAATGCCGCTTACGCTGAAGCAGTCTCCAACCAGCAAAGTGTGGAAGGAAATTCATCTAGTGCTGCTAGTTCCAATTATCCCATATTTTTACTATTTTCGGTAATCTTCTCTTTGAATTTTGTACTCGTCCAGAATCCATCCTGCAAAAATTACCGTTATTTTAAGAATAACATCTAATGTTGTTGTTACCGTTATTTTAAGAATAACATCTATTGTTGTTGTTCGTGGGACGCAGGTGAACAGAAGCGGTCATTTTTGTGGGGTGGCTGAAATGGTTGGCCCTGTAGATTTCGGAGCGAAAACAGAGCTATGGCAGTGGGTGGACAAATTTCCCGTGAAATGGCACATCATAAAAGATGTTCCATTCAGACGAGTCGCCCATGTTGCTTTGGAAAGCAATGAAAACCGATCAATTGTATTTAGTCGAGATGTTCAGAAGGTGAGTTAATGGTTTGTTATTTACTTATATCCTCATGTCCTGTCCATATCAGAAAATGATCATATAGATAGCTATAATTACTATCATGAATATGAATGAATGTAATTTGCAGGTTGAAAAGGAGAAGGGCGAAGAAATGCTTGATATTTTTAAGAATTACGTTTGCACGACCTCATTGCTCGACGAAATTGCATTGCCACCACGAAATGCGAAAGTAGTGATTAGAAGGCCACCACCCAATAATCATGATCAAGAACAACATGAGCAACAGCAACAGCGAGTAGAAGAGGAGGCCCCCACGACGAGTAATTGTAACAGCAACGCGCAAGAAGAAGAGACCCGCAACAATAAGCAAGAGGAGGAAGAAATTGATCACAACAGCGCGCGAGAATATGAAGGTGGCCAGAGCAAAAGTAGCAACACACAGGAAGAAGAGATTAACAACCATAAGCAAGATGAAGTTCAAGAGACTGATGACAACAAGAACACGCCAGAAAATGAGTGTGAGAGAATCAGCAGACCGAGAGCACTATGATTGTTGTGGCCAGTCACAGTAACAAAAAGAAGAATCAAGAAGAACAGGATACATCTTGCAATAAGCAAGAAGAAGAGGAGATTGATCACAACAACGCGCGAGAATCGGAGTGCGGAGAGAGTCGAGAGGAGAAGAGCACAGTGATTAGGGTGACCACTCACAGCTACAGTAACAACAGCAATAGGGAAGAAGAGGAAACTGACACCAACAGGCAAGAAGAAGAGCCTCATCACAACAATAGAATAGAACCTGATTGTGTAAAGAATCAGGAGACGGAGAGCACTGATCAAACCAAGAAGAAGCAAGAAGAAAAAGAAAGGGATCACAACAACACTCCAGAATCGGAGTGCGTGGGGAATCAGGAGACCAAGAACACAGTGATTGGTGTAACCAGTCCCAGCTCAGGTAAAAACATAATGCAGGAGGAGGAAGAGACAGATCAAAACGACCGGCCAGAATCTGCTTGTGGAGAGAATCAGGAGATCGAGAGCACAAGTAACGTCAACAAGACGCAAGAAGAGACTGGCAACATTGAGCAAGAAGAAGGGAATGATCACAAGATCGCGCCAGAATCGGAGTGTGGAAAGAATCAGGAGACTCAGAGTGATCACAAGTGTGCACCAGAATCTGAGTGTGGACAGAATCAGGAGACGCAGAGCACTGTGATTAGTGTGAACGGTCACCGCTTAAGTGACATCAACAATAAACAAAACCACAATGACACCAATAAGCAGGAAGAAAAGAAGGCTGATCAGAAGAGCGCGAGAGAATTTGAGTGTGAGGAGAATCGGGAGACTAACAATGGTACCAAGAAAGGGGGAAATAACAGAAATAGCAAGAAGAAGAAGGGCAAAAGAAAGGATAAAAGATTCTGAGTCAATTCTATGTTGAAATTGTAATTTCAACTGCAGTTCGTAATTTGCCATGAGATAGCATATCTGAATCGCATATATATGTTTGGAGCTTCCGTTTTGTTAGCTTAATTTCTGCGATTGCAATGGTGCGATGCGATCCGATCACAAATCACAGATATCTGATCACAAATCGCAGATCGCCCCAATTTAATAGTGTTTCATTTTTCTTCTGAAAATTGTGATTGTGCGACGCGATCCAATTAAAGTCTTTTGTCAGTAAAACAGTAAATGAAATTTGGTTGGTAATTTTTGGTGAAGTTTTTAATTTTATTTCAGCGGGAGTATGGACACAATTAAATGTTGTTAAAAGCATTTAATTTTTTTTTTTACTTTCATGGGAGTATGGTAAGTAAAACCATATATATATTCTTGGTTTTGTTTTTTTGTTATGTAAGAGAGGGGAAGAACGCAGCAGATACACATTATGAAATGAAATGAAATGAAATTGTAATGGGTATGCACAGCAGTACAGTGAATGTTTTGGTTTTGGAACTGCACTTGAAGCAGTATCTTGGTGAATCCACTTGAAGCATTCTTTTGGTGAATCCCTCTGGTTAAGAGGAAAATTCTCTTCAGAATAAATTGGTGAATCCCTCTGTCAAGAAGTTCTTATGTTTGTTGCTGAAACTTTATCTTCAGCAAACTGAGATTCTGTTTGCAGCAGGATCCTGTGTTGTAAAACAGAGTATTATTCTCTGTTCAAGTGATTTTTTTTATTGTTCTGGAATTATCAGAAATTCCTAGCAAAGTATCTGTTGTGTATTCAATTTGTTTTGTTTTTGGAATTTTAGCAAAAAAAATCCCAACATTCTAGTATTTCTTGTATAGTTTTTTGTTCTTTTGTTGAGTTGATTTTTTTTGGGTAGCATCTACAGTTTGCAATGAAGTAGAAATTTAAATTATTTCTGTTGGATAGTTCCAACTTTTCACCGACAGAAGGATTATTGTGCTTTCATTTGAAAGATAGTCATGTGGTTTGGGATTCCATTGTATTTTTTAAACTTTATTGTACCATTTTTAATATTTGCATTTCTCTTTAATGATGTACTGTTCGCTCCATGTTCGTTTTCAAATTTATGATTCTGACACTGAATTTCAATGAGGAATTGAAATGTTTCCTGAGTTATTTTATTGAGTACATGGTTTCGATGTTTTCTAATAGCATATTCCATCATGTATTTTTAAAATTATTGTAATGTTTCTAAAATTGGCATTTCTCTTTAATCATGTACTGTTTTTGCTCCAGTGTTCGATCACAAATTTATTATTCTGGTACTCGATTTCCTTTTTTATTGAAAAGGAGAAGTCTTACGAGTACATGGTTTCCATGTTTTCTAATAACATATTCCTGAGTTATTTTGTTGGCCATGACATTTAGAGAAGTTTTACTAGTACATGGTTTCGATGTTATTTTTAATAGTATGTATTAGATGTTTTTTGTTTGTTGTATGTTTCATGTTTTAAATTCTTGATTTGTTGGTGTAGCTTTTTCATTTTTCCAGGTTTTTTGGACTTCTTCAAAAATTGTATTGTATGTGGATTATTGTTACATGTTGTTTTTTGTTGTTGTGGATTTCATGAAAATTTCATTAATGTTTTCATCATCTTAGTTGCCATCAACATTCATTTCTACAACTTCAATGCAATTTTTTTGAAAACATGGTGTTGCAAAGCCTTGCTCTAAGGAAATTTAACAACTCTTCATAATTGTCCTATTTACCTACACATTAGAAATCAATGGTGTTTAAAAACATGTGTGGAACCACATTGGTTTTGCTCTTTTTGCTCTGCAATGAGATTTCTTTTATTGCACTTCTTTACTCACATATGTTGTTGCCAATAGGTTGTCTTCCACTTGTTTTCAGTTTCAAGTGGGCTTCTCTCACTAAATAGCATCATGTTGATATGATCATCCATCATGATCGTCCACATAGGTGCATCCTTACTTCAGATCAAGCAAAGCATCACAAACCCTTAACCTGCCTACTGGATCTCACACTTCATCAGATATTCAATCCCTGCACCCCTTGGCCTAATGATATTTTCCTCCTTATATAGTTTTAGGCCTTTCTCAATACCATGGACGAAAACCACTTAGGACCAATACCTTGGATCAAATACCTAGGGTTAATGCCAACAGTTCTTCCTGTTAGAAAATTATATATTACAGAGCATTGGAACACATAAAATATTGCAGAAATATAAACACAAAAAATGCATAAAACAAGAGAGACACAAATATACAGGGTTCACCCAGTTTGGGCTACATCTATGAAGAAACAACTAGTCCTTCCTTTTATATTATCTAGCAAATTGAAGAGATACAACCTACAGCAGATCCGCTGTAACTCCCTCTTCGCTTTTCCTCACTCAGAATACAGATATACACAGACGCAATACAATTCCCTCATATATAGTGAGGGGTTGCCTTCTAGGGAAAAAACCCTAAACTAAACATAACTTCTATCGTCACATCATCCGCCTAATGAATGGCCCAGATTGACTAGAAATTACTAGACTTTTACAAGGCAATTTTACATCTTTTTTTAGCTTCAGGGGCACTACCCTCGAAGCCTCGCCTAGGGACTACTGGCCCCTAGACCCCTATGGGGGGGACAAATCCCCCTCACATGGAGGGGTGTACAATCTTCCAGGGGTATAATCCGGCTGAGACCTTTGAATACAGAAGATAATCAGGCTCCACACCCAAAAATCTCCCACTTTGTGACTGATTATAGCAACTCCAACACTGCATTATTTGCTAGACAGTAACTCCACTTTAGACCTGGCTATTTCTCATCTTCTTCATCATACTTGAAGACCAATTGAAACTGAGAAGATTTTGAGTTCTCCCTGGTTACAATTTTTGTTAACATATCTGTAGGATTCTGTCTAGTGTGTATCTTTTCGAGCTTCAACTATCCATCTTCCAATGCTGACTGTACGAAATGGTCCTTAAGCTGTATATACCTAGTCTTGGAATGAAATGCAGAGTTCTTTGCAAGATGTATAACACTCTAGCTGTGTATACCCTACCCAACTCCTGCTTCTTACCCAATTCATCCAAAAACCTTTGTAACCAAATCATTTGTTTACTAGCCTCTCTAACAACATACTATGCTTCTGTTCTTGAAAGTGCAACAACACTTTGGATTTTTGAAACCCAACTGACAGTTGTTCCACCTACAGTAAATACATATCCTATAGTGCTCCTGTTATCTTTTTCACCTACCATATCTACATCAGCATATCCCTGTATAGCAACGTTTGAACCAGCAAAGCATAATGCTTGATTTGTGGTACCTTTCAAATACCTGAGAATCCATTTCATCACCATCCAATGTTCTTTTCCTGGATTTTTCATGTACCTGCTTACAACTCCCATTGCATGTGCAATATCAGGTCTTGTGCAGACCATTGCATACATTAAGTTTCCAACTGTTGATGCATATGGAACTTTAGACATATGAACCATTTCTTCCTGAGTCTTGGGACACGCCTCCTTACTTAATCTTAAATGGATAGTGAAAGGTATACTAACTGGTTTTGTATTCTACATATTAAATCTTTTCAACACCTTTTCTATGTACTCACTTTGAGACAATGTTAATTTGCGATTCTTCTTATCTCTAGTTATTCTCATACCAAGGATTTGTTTTGCAACACCCAAATCCTTCATTGCAAATGATTTTGCCAATTTCCTTTTGAGCACATTTATTTCTTATATGTTAAAACCCGCAACAAGCATGTCATCTACATACAATAGCGATATAATATAGCTGCCATCATTTTTCCTTTTGAGATAAACACAATGATCAGAGTGACACCTAGTATAACCTTGTCCAGACATAAACCTGTCAAATTTTAGATACCGCTGCCTTGGAGCCTGTTTTAAGCCATATAAGCTCTTCTTCAACCTGGACACTAGTTTCTCCTTCCCTTTTACCTCATATCCTTATGGCTGCTACATATATATCTCTTCCTCCAAATCCCCATGGAGAAAGGTTGTCTTTACATCTAACTTCTCAAGATGCAAACCTTCAGCTGCTACTAGACTTAGAATAGTTCTGATTGAAGTTATTCCCGCAACAGGAGAAAAAATCTCATCAAAGTCTATACCATTTTTTTGTACAAACCCTTTCACCACAAGTCTTGCTTTATACCGTTTTCTACCTCCATCTTCTTCCTTCAACTTGTAAACCCATTTATTTTGTAATGTTGTTTTACCTACAGGCAACCTGACTAAGTCCCAAGTCTTGTTATGTGCTAAGGAGTCCATCTCTTCTTTCATGGCTTGCTCCCATTTCTTCCTGGTTTCGACTTGCACTACTTCTTCATAACATTCTGGTTCATCAGAATCAGTCAACAATACATAATATAATGAAGGAGAGTATCATTTAGGGGTTCTACTTATCCTGGTATATCTTCTAACACCGCTTTCAGGTGTTTGAAGTGCTTGTTGTTGTTATGGTTTTTGTTATAGCTATTGGTCATTATGATTTTCAGGCACCATCACTTTTCTTGGGATTTCATCAAGCACTGTGTATTCTCTATTTTCTTTTTCTTATTTTTTTTCCTGCAATTGATCCTTATACGAAAGCTTTTCATTGAATATGACATCTCTGCTCCTAATGATTTTATGTTTTTCATAATCATAAAAGCGATAACCAAAATCATTAACACCATATCTAATAAAGGTACATTTCTTTTTTTTTGCCTCAAGCTTTGTTCTATTTTCTTTGTTGATGTGGACAAAGGCTTCATAACCAAAAGTCTTTAAAAAAGAGTAGTTTACCTTTTCACCTGTCCATGCCTCCTCTGGAATACCACCATCCAAGGAACTTGAAGGCCCTCTATTTATTAGATAAACAACAATATCTACAACATCTACCCAAAATTGTAAAGGAAGTCCTGCATGCAATCTCATGCACCTTGCATGCTCCATGATTGTCCCTTTCATCCTTTTTGACATGCCATTTTGTTGTGTTGTTCCTGGAATTGTCTTCTCTCTACAAATTCCATTCTCTGAATAGTACCTATCAAACTCTTTGTTGCAACATTCACCTCCATTATTTGATCTAAGTCACTTCAACCTTTTTCCAGTCTCATTTTCAACCAAAGCTTTCCATTTCTTGAAAGTATCAAATACATCAGATTTATTTTGAATACAATAAATCCAAGTTCTTTTGGTTGCATCATCAATAAAAGTAACATAATAAAGAGAGACACTAAGAGATGATACCTGAGTAAGTCCCCATACAGTTGTATGCACAAGCTCTAATTTTTCTCTCTTTTTTCTTTCCCAACTCTAAGGAATCCGACTCTCTTTTGTTTTCCATAAACATAATTCTCATAGAATTTTAAATCAACATGCTTCAAACCTAGCAACAAATTTCTTGAGTGAAGAATCTTCATCCCCTTCTCACTCATGTGCCCAAGCCTATGATGCCACAATGTTGTATCTTCTCCTGTAGAGGTTAAAGCGTTAACAAAATTAGAAATACCATTACATAAATACAATGTACCAACCTTTCCTCCTTTCGCTATTACTAGGGATCCTTTAGTGACATTCAAGGTTTTATCTATGAAAGTGGTTATGCAACATGCACCTCCCAACTACCCTATTGAAATGAGATCTTTCTTCAGATCTAGAACATGCCTTACCTCCTTCAATAGCCACTGATTTCCATTTTTTTGTTTTATGAAAATTGTACCCATTCGAACAATTTTACAGGGTTTATCATCACCCAATCGAACCTGTCCAAAATCTCCTTGAACATAATCATGAAAACGCTTCCTATCAGGTGTGGCATGGAATGAGGCCCCTAAATATATCACCCAGGCATCATTAATATTTTCTAATGAAAGTATCAAAGTGTCTTGCAACGCATCACCTGTTACATTCACTTCATGGTTAGTTTCTTGTTGCACGTCTGCTTCTTTTCCCTTCCAAGAATTGCAGTCTTTCTTCAGGTGTCCTTTCTTCCCGCATTTCCAGCACGCTATCCCTGATCTGGACTTGGATCTATCTTTTCTTGACTTATTGTGATATCCTAGGCTCTTTCCTCTTTCCATGTTTCTTCCTCTAGTCTCTGCAGTCAAAGCATTACCTGATGTCTCACAAGAACTTTTCCCTTGCATTTCCTTGCTAAGGATTGTGTCGATAACATCATCAAACTTTGAAGTAATAGATCTAGAGATAGAGTTACTAATGCCCATAACTAAACCATTCAAACTTTTTGGCAATGAGCACAGAAATAACAGAGCCCTAACTTCATCATCAAAAGTTACCCCTACAGAACTTAACTAACTGGTAATTGTATTAAATTCATTTAAATGATCAGCAACAGATCCACCTTCTGACATATTCATATTAAATAAATGCTTCATAAGAAATACCTTATTTGAGGCCAAGGGCTTTTCATATAGTTTCTCCAATGTCGACATTAAACCCTTTGTTGTCATTTCCTTTGAAATATTAAATGCTACCAATGCTGCTAGGCACAACCGTATTCTTCCAAGTGCATTTCTGTCGAGAATATTCCATTCTATGTTTGTCATACTCATCGAATTCTTTGTCTTTCTGCTCAATGGTAGGTGTAGATCTCTCTGATATAGATAATATTCCATCTGCATCTACCACAGCTGGTAGTTTTGGCTGTTGAATTATTCGACCCTAAAACCTACCATCTTCTGCCATTACTCCCATTCGAATGAGGAAACCTTCTCTCCTATGCGTTTATCAACCAAATAGACCTTCGGCTCTGATACCAGTTGTTAGAAAATTATATATTATAGAGCAATGGAACACATAAAATATTGTAGAAATATAAACACAGAAAACACATAAATCAAGAGAGACACAGATATACGTGGTTCACCCAGTTTGGGCTACATCCACGAAGAAACAACCAATCCTTCCTTTTATATTATGCAACAAACTGAAGAGATACAACCTACAGCAAATCTACTGTAACTCCCTCTTCGCTCTCAATCTCCTCTCTCTTCCTCAATCAGAATACAGATATACATAGACGTTATACAATTCCCTCATATATAGTGAGTGCTTTCCTTCTAGGGAAAAAAACCCTAAATTAAACATAACTTCTACCATCAGATCATCCACCTAATGAACGACCCAAATTCTTTAGCTCCCCCACGTGGAGGGTTGTACAATCTTGCTGGGGTATACATCCGGATGAGACATTTGAATACAAAATATAATCAAGCTCGACACCCAACACTTCCATCAAAAGCTTTCAACATGGTTGGTGATCATGACAATGGTGGTGAACCAAGTGTTTTCCAGTAGCTCATGGACATAATGCAAATAGATGCCCCCTCATCAATAATATTTTGATGACCATCCTTATTGAGAGATTTTACTTAGATTAGAAAAGCTAATTGCACCAGTAATTGCGGTGAACATCCTGCATGGTTAAGAACTACAAGATTTGAATTCGTAGGATCTATTTTGCCTATTGTTGATAATAAAGCCTATTTCTGAGAGGGATAGTTTTGCAGCACCTTGAGTGTCGACATAGCTGAAGGTGATTGAGCAAGGTCTTCTACTATGTTATAGTTTTGAGCTACTCAAGCCCGATGGTTGAATGTCGATTTGTGAAAAACTCCTTTTGGTGGTTTTATTGTCAATTCAGGTACAATAGGTGGAACAACTTCAGATGAAGTCAAAGTCAAAGGATTAGGTTGATCAGTGGCCTGATTATTCATTAACGACAGATTTCCATAATATTTGTTTCTTGTTGACACCAAAACATTATTTTGAGGCTTTGTCATGGATAACATGAGTAATTGGGACGTGGAAGCATGGTCTGTTGCAACCAAATGTGTTTCCAGGGTTAGAGACGGATCTGCCAACACTACCGATGTGTTCGAAGCCTTTAAAAGTTTAGAGAACTCAAAGCGATGTGGACACTCTCTTATATAATGCTCATAATTACATATTAGACATGGATAATTAGGTTTCCTTTCCGTGGTAGAGGAATGAGATAATTTCTCTGCAATGGAATTTTCTTGTTTCTTTTTGTTCTTCTCCTTTTTCTTGCCGACTGTTTGCTTTGGATTTTTGCCTTTGTCAGATGACATGGCATTAATCTAATAGGCAAGAGTATTTTCTAATGCATTGGTAGTTTGATTGGAAATAGAAAGAGTTTGACTAGGTGGTCTTCTTGTTGATTGTGTGCTTGAAGAACCGATCACACCGTCAGTGGCATGAGAGTCCTTACTCGATCATGGAGGAGGTGGAACAGTGAAAGATGGTCAAGGTGTATTGAGAATTTTATCATAAAGCATACAGGATTGTGTGTAAATTAAATCCAAGTATTGGGCATGAGCAATGACTTTCTCTTCTATGACGACTCCACCTTTTGCCACATCCTCGGTGATTGATGGCAACAAGAATTTTATGAACCACTCAGTTAAAAGCTAATCGGAAACTTATGTCTTAACCATTCGATGAAGACATCGCCACTCATGAATGTGATTTGATATAAGTGTAGCAGTAGTCTGTTTAAATTTTGTTAGGAGTTCTATTCCAGTCTAGTATCTGATAGGTAACTGGAAGTGGGTCAAAAAGGTAGTGGCTAAAGTGGTGAAGTTGTCGAAAGAAGCTCTTGGTAACTCAATGTCCCATTTAGCAGCTGAACCAGTAAGTGTTCTTTGGAAAAGATGAAGTTTGACCAAATCATCATTTAAGGAGTTAGATGAACACCAAAAATGAAAGGTCATAACATTATTTTATGGGTCTTCTCCAAGATTTCCATTAAACTTCAGAATGTCAAATGGTAACTTATGTGGAATTACCAGCCACCAAGGTGCATATAAGATTGGATCATTAGTGAGTTGATTTAAATCTGGTATGTCTAAAGTTGCTACAAATGGCAACTGTTGATTCAAGTCAGGTTGAGCATACCCAGGATATGATGGAATTGCCTCGGCAGTAGGTCTTTGCATGGCATAGGGCATCTACATTTGGTAACCTTGGTATGATTATTGAACAAAACCAATATAAGGTGGTTGTTGATAACCAGGTTGAATAATTGATTGTCCATAACCTGAAAAGTCTTGTTGACCTTGACCTTGGTAAGCCTGATATTGACCAAAACTAGGTTGAGCCTGTGAAATAGGTCCAAACTGAGGTTGGTACTGCTGGAATTGGGGTTGTTGAAATTAAGGCTGCCACAATTGTTGAACCAATTGTTGTTGTTGTTGTTGGTATAACTGTTGTGGATTCAATGGTTGTTGTTGTCTGGCAATGAGAAGTTGGCCATGTTGTGAATAAACTATACCAGTGTAAGCCTGGGTCAGTCCATATAAGGGTACACTAACCTGAGGTTACTGTTGAACTCTAGAAACAAGTTGTTGTTGTACAACAACTTGGGGAATTTGAACTTCTTGAATTGAAACTTGTGATTGCAAGGTAGAAGGATCACTTTGAATAGGTTGTGATACAACAATGTGAACTTGTGACTATGGTATAGTAGTAACTATTGGTGTAGTAGGAATAGTTGGCATGGTTTGCAATGGTTGTGTTGGATACACAAGCCTTGGTTAAACTGGCATTGTTGATTTCCATTAACAAACTCTAATTCTATGTTGGCCTGAATACTATGGGACATTACCATATGATAGTCCCCGAAATAAGGAGGATATGGTGAATAAGAATATTTCTCCCCATATGGTGGCAATCGAGTATTTAATGGATACATAAGTCTAGGTTGACCAGATTGGTCATCTTGATGTTGATATGCAGGATCAAACTGTTGAGTTCCCATTATAGAAGAACCCCGTAAAATTTTGGTTAAGGACATGGGTGATGACCATGGTGTAGATGCAACCCCTGAGTGGGTTCCAGATAATGATTGGTAACCAATTGGGATGGAAAATTCACCATATAGGTGTGACTCAGGTGTGGTAGAAAACATTGAAGAAGTGACAATAGACGAATATGTGTGTAGCTGTGTTAGATGATACATTCTGAGATGTTAACGGTTGTTCAGCCATAGTTAATTGGCCCACAATTTGTCCTAAAGATTCTATGGCTACTTGAAAAGAAGCAGGATCAAATGAAGCAAAGAAATCAGGAGAATTTGGGTAAACATAAAGCCCAGTTCCAAAGTGAAATGAGGTTCCAGGTGAGGAATCTTCTTCCAGTTCCTCCTCTATGGCAATCAAACCTGGAGGAAGAACTTTACCCTAAAGTCCATAAAAGATTTCAGGTGTTGGTAAATTTGAAGTTTCAATAGTTACTAGTGTCTGAGGGATAACCGATAAAGTAACAACTTCCAAATGTTCAACTTCAAAGTCTAGATATTCCAGTAAATGAACAACAATTTTAGTAAGAGGTTCCTAAACAACTTCAGATTCAAATGTAACTTCTGTTTGAACTGGGATTGTTTCTAGATTAACTTTTGGTTGAACTGATTCAAATTTAGAAGTACTTTCTTGTTGAGAAATATCAAGTTGAGGATCAACTTGTGGTTGAACAAATTTGATTACTATTTCACTAAGATCAATGTTAATGTCCTTAGGTAATTGTGAAACTTCTTCTTCAAGAACAGATGTACTAGAAATAGTTGGAATAACTGGAGTCTTTGTACTTACCAAAATAGATGATTAAGGTAACTCAGATGAAGAACTAGGAGTTCTTGATGTAGTAGACTCAGTTAAGTGAGACTGCTTTACCTGAATTGGTGTCTCTTCGAGAGGCAAAGGTGGTTTTCTCGCTGTTCTCCATGAACGACGGGGTAGGGGTTTATTTTCCTCCATGATTGCTGATTAATTTTGTTATCAAAAAAGAAATAAACAAAAAGGGGTATACTAGGCAAAAGGTTTACCAAGCAATTGTGAACTGCAGAATACCTCCTGGCAAACCAAGAAGTACAAGTAGGAAATCTCCCCGAATGTTGTGTTCAGTGTATCACAATTTACAAGGCGGCCGACTCGGTTACTTAAGGATGGATAGGAACCTAGAGTTGTCCTCCCATACCTAAAGGTACATGGAGCACCAATCCATATAAGTGCTATCTAATGCAAAACCGCACAGTGAGAGCATTCCCATATACTTTACGTACTATAACATCACCCTATAAACCCGAAGGTACGTGGTTGAGCTGTGATATACTCACATACATGGAATGAGATATCACACTTGGGATGTATTGCAGACAATTTAGCAACAACTGCTTTGTTTTACGATGCCAGAACACATCTCTAGTCTAGAACCACTAAATGTTTGCATTAATGACAATGCTCCATTAGGTAAATTGATGTTTATTTTAAGTTGATCTTTCCTAGGATTTTTCCTTTCAAGTCCTTCAAACAAGAGAAAATTGGCTCAAAAACTTTAGTTCCTTGATGGGAAACTAACCATTAAGGGATCAGCACAGGCAATAGTGAGAGATAGTGTGATGAAGCACATTGTACCTATGCGGGAAGTGCATTGAAACACACTGTGTCCTTCATTGGTCTGTGCTGGTGGCAGTACCAATTTTGAAGACAATTTGGCATAGTTTTGGCTCAATTTTTAATGAAAGAAGACTGAGGTTCAATGAACGACCACAGGTACAGTATGTAGAAATTTCTTAAGAGGCTGATAAGCTACTAAGATGGATGATCCCTCCCCAATGGAGTTGCCAATTTGTTTTTGGAAGTTTTAGTGTCTATGCATAAATGCTTAAACCCCCAGACTAGTAGCTAAGTCTAGAACAACAATGCAAAGCATTCTCTACTTTTCCTAAGACCAATAGATTAAATAAGAGGCCAAGAAGTCTGTCTGTAGCCTTCACTTGCTCCTTATCTCCCTTGACCAATTCTATCACTCCTCTTTGTACTTAATCTACTTGATGAGTACCTGCACACAAACAGAAGACAACAAGCGATCAAAGCATATGATAATGATCTATTGATTAAACATAGCATGGAATCAAGTACATGATACACATATGAAAGCATAAATGAATAATACAAGCATATGGAAAAAGCTTTGAACACTTTATTAGTAAAAGGAAGAGTTACAACCCATTGCTCGATTTAGCATCGCTCCTCTAGTTCAATCCCATCCTCTCCTCATAATAAGCAAGACATTTTGACATCATTACAATACTTGAAATCAACTCAAGTATCATACTAACAATAGCTCCCTATAATTCAATAATTTCCAGCCCCTGATCACTTGAATGAGTGGTCTTCTTATGGGTGAATGAAGGAAGTTATTCCATAAATGGTGATGATGAATTCCCTCCCAAACTTAGAATTTAGTTCTATGGAAGAAGGGATAAGGGATTGATGCTCCTTAACTCCCTTCCTCATCCAAATACAAGCTCAAAGGAGTAGATAGGTTTGAGAAACTTCTAGAGGCATCCAATGGATAAGGAATCTTTCAAACCCTCATGGAAATTCACTCAAATTTTCCCAGCGCCAGCCAAAGAAGGACCAAGTGTGCTGCATAACACCCTATTAGTGTATGGTTTGCATTGCAATGCACCCTAATGAAGGCTTACCTGTGCTAATCATCTTAGAGGCAGTTTCTGGATGATTTTGGCTATGGAACTTCTTGGGAAGTTAGGCATTCTGATGGTTGACTTCTTTAAGGCATATAACAACTAAATTAGGAGTTGATGAGCCCTAATAGTATTGATCTGTAAGTTGGGGTTGATGTGCCCAAATTGATCTATAACAACCCTTGCTAGGCATTATATGAAATCCCTCTACCTATCTCATTTTTCCCCTCATTACATTACTTACCTTCATTCCTTAATGTTTACATTATTCCTATTTATTATTTTAGGCCTAAACCCTTATCCTTGTTTTGACCTAGCTAAATTTCCCTAGGCCTAAAATACCCCTTCCATAACCATCATTACACACCATGATTGACCCATCATCCTTTTCACCCCCAACAAATTTTGGTTAGCAAAGTTATCATATCTAATCCTCTGCCACCTTACAACATTTTAACAATGCTATCTCAAGCATGTGAAATTTCATGAGGAACGTGGATTACATGTCAAACTTGTTACACCAGCAAAGTATTTTGAAATCATTGTAAAGGCCACCAATTTCCTGTATGATTGATCATAGGTGATGGATTCATCCCTCATGTAGAGAATGAGATGTTTCATCCTATTCCAAAGCAAAGGTCACAAAGGATTTTAAAAAATGAAGAAAAGCTGAGAAGTCGTAGGGCAGTTCAAAGGTTGTAGAATAGTTCGAGCATAGTCCCGCATTTTATATGCACAAAGAATTGTTACATCTCAGGCTAGTCTTCAGTACACATTTTGAACGCAGATATTGGAGAGGTAGGGAGTCAATCACCTTTCCTGAAATTCTCATTGCTAGTTCTCCTGGTTTTTATGTTAAAATCATGTTTGTCCCTATTAGAAAACATGTGTTGCACACACTCTGTTCTGTTTGACAAACAGAATTTTTCCTCTAAGCGCATTGTCACATTACTGTAGACTTAAAATTTGGATGATGAATGTTTCTTGAAGCGATTAACGTTAGATGTCTTTTATATTTTCAAATTCTCCTACTTGTATTTAACCACATAAACTGCGTTGTCACCATCTTGTTGTCACAATTACTTAAATAGAGCAATGTTGTCACTCATGGTTATATTCCTTCCTTTGGGTTTGTACATGTAGTCATAGTCTAAAATCAAATTCAACCTACTAGGTGTTGAGATAGGATGGCCCCTGCTACTAGAAAAAAGTGAGGAGACCTTGTACACACCAAACCCAACACTTTGAGCCTACTCAATTCATCCCCTTCTATTAGAGTGGCTCTTGAGAACACATGGTGCATCCCTTTCTGTCAGAACATTCAAAAAGTAGGTCATAATGCTAAACTTGCTAGCTTATTTTCTCTTAATGTTCAAGATAGTAGAGTTAAACTAGGAGACCTGGAGATTATATTAACTGAGAAGTTTATTGCTAATGCAACCAATCTCCCAATAGCAGGGGACAAATGTTTCAATGGGGATGAATTAGACATTTTGGCTTACAAGTATTTTTTGAAACCAAAGTATCTTCAAAAGTTTTCTTCCACTTTCCCCAAAATTTATCTTCAAGAACAATATGTTGATCTTCTGAAGGTTATCCAAGTATACTTCAGCTGTGAGGGTAGGTTCAACAAAATATACCAGTACCATCTCAAGTTACTATGGCATTTCAATAAAAGTAAGCCAATGAACCTCCCTTATTTGTTGCTTAAGATTCTAGAAATAATGGCCACCAAAGTACAAATTCAAAAGGATAACCATGCTTCAAGTCTGCTCCACTTTTCTTTAATCAAAATCTTACTTAAGCATGATATTGAAAGAAAGAAAATGTTTTTGTATGATTTTCTTGCAAGTATTGATCTCTTGCCACAAACTGGGTCACCATCAGTCAAGATAGAGAAATAAGAGCCCAACCAAGTAAATCCAAAAAATGAGAGCATCCATTCAGCCATGAAAATGAAACCCATAATAGAAGGTGCCAAGCCAAGCAAGTTGAGCAAGAAAGATAAATTTAAAAGCATTGAGGATGACAAGGTAGACAAAGGAATAGAAGAACACGTGACATCATCTCAACAAGTCGAATTAAGGTCAGAATTGAAGACACCGTCTAAGATAAGTTTATGACAAGACCCAAAATGAGGTCTAGAGTTAAAAAAACCCAGGAAGAAGCAACCCCTCAAGAAATTGTGGAAATTTTTGAAGAAAAGCAGGCAAATGTATAGGTTCGTGATAAAGTGGATGAGGTCAAGGGCATAGAAATGGTGCAATCAGACTATGAGGAGGACATATCACCACCTGAAACAGGTGTTGTGCAGTTCAAAGAAGAGGATCTTAATATAATAAAGATGAGAGAGGCATTGTTTAAAAACCAAATGAGAATAACATTTATAGAGATATAAAATAGGTTATTAAACCAGTAGAAGACAAGATAATGTCACCTACAGTAGTTAAAAAAGGGAAGAAAAAACATGTTGCTTTTGTTGAATAAGCCAAGAATGTTGTAGTGGGGCCTAGTGAGCCAGCAATCAGGGTGTTCAAATCAAAGTTTAAATATGTGCAAAAAATGAAACAAATAGCTAAAGCTCCTGGTAGACCCCCATTCATTCAATGGAAAGAGTATCAAAGGTACCTGGAGGAGTTAGAGAAAAGCAAAGACCAGTTCAATCAATTCAGGCAACAAAATCTAGAGTATAAAAATTCAATTCAACATATTCTTGAAAATTGTGACCATGAAGTCAAAGAGGCATCCAAAGCTCTTGATAGGAGTAAGAATTTTGTTAAGTGGTGATAGCCAGTTAGGAGACAATGCATAAATTTATATGTTAGAAACTTGGTCATGAATGCTCAACTGACAAGTATGAGTCAATATTTGGAGAAGGCACATATATTGCTGAAGGGATATGAGGGAGCAACTATAATACTTCCTCTCATGAAGATGCCTAAATTTGATCCTAAATTCAAAGCCACACATACTTTATCACCACCTGTTGAGAAAAATGACCTCACTACTTCAAATTCCAAGTTCAATACTCCTAGCATAAAGTCTTCTAGCAGTAAAATATCAAACAAGAGGGAAAGGAAATGATCGGGCTTCCTTTCTTATTTTCAAGTTTTTTCTTCATTTTTGGATATGTTAATATTTTGAATTTCATATGTTGATCAGCATATAGTGTCATGAAAATATTTAGGAGCAATGAAAGGCACTCGAAGAATAGTTGCAGAAATTTTGCTACACAGGAATTGTGCACTCGCTACGCATCCCATGCTCTCACTATCTCATGTACACTGGATGACAACCACTTGTCAGGTTTTGAAGATGCTGACATGGGTTACATGTGGTGTCCATCTCACCACCTTAGCTGCTTGCTACGTGTTAGTTATGGAAGGATACATTTTTTGGCATAGCGTAGGCTTTTCAGTAGTCAAAAAGCGAGCTTTTAAGTTTTTTCTATTTCTGTCATCCTTATGAGTTCGAAGACTTTTCCAAGTTATTTTGTATTAGAAAGCTATTTTTGAAAGATAAAAGGTGTTTTATGCTTTATGTGTTTTATTTTTTAGGTAGGTTAAGAGCTATGCAAGAGCCTTTGATGTTGAAATATAGTTGTGAAGTGGTGGGTGAGACACTGTGGGTGTGCCTCTATAGAGATCTTCTAATGAGTGGATGAAATGCTATAATTGAGTCCCATTTATGACCACATGATTTATTGGGAAGCTTATCACCATCCCATCTCTGAATTTTGTGACCTTGACTACTAGTAGAGGGAAAACAAACCTTGTTATGGTTGATAGCACCATCTATAGAAGACTTTCACCTCTATTATTTCTTGATTGTTGACATCTAGTGCAGATGATTTGATCAAATTAGCATTAGAATCATTGTAGTCGATGTACAAAACACCATCAAATGAAGTGAGGAGCCTTGCCCCTAATAGGGAGAAGTAAATGGGGGATTCCGAGAGGCTCTTCTTGAGAAGCTCCACAACCAAAATGAATTGGTTATCATCGGAGAAGGGCATGTGGTATAGGATGCCATTCTGAATGTAACAACAACAAATCAAATTGGAAAGGCATATTGATGAGCACTAGTATTGTAGCAAGAATGTTGCAACTCCTTGGGCTACCAACTTTACTTTATCAACCCAAGTTTCGTACAAATTTGGAGGTGACAGTGTTGTATACACAAGTATATGCAACGGGTCCGCTACTTATCATTGCTAAGCTTGCAATACACCACTATGGTTTCTCAAACCAACCTTCTATTGATTCAGAAGAAGCTTGATTACCAATGAGAAAAAGGGAAATTTGTATTTAACTGATACCTTGTCTACTGTAGTAAGGAAATACTGAAATCAAATGCTTAAACACACCATTCATATAACTAATGCTAAGAGACTTTCTTTAAAAGAATGCTAAGTTAACATGTGTGCAATCCTTTTGTTCTCAGCATGAAATTTGAATCATCCAAACATACTACAGCTATGCATGTAAATGAACACAATAACTCTTTTTCCTTTTTGTCTTTTTTGTGTGAAAACGTGAATGCTAACTTCTCTTGGTGATGTGGAAGGTGGACTAGCGATGATGGTGAATGGTCAGATGGCTTGGGAGGCAAGTAGGGGTCTTCTGCTATCTTCTTATTTGATTTTTCTACAATTTGGCCTCAAGATAGGCCACTATAGTTTGACCTACATGATGTCAAAATGCCTCCTATAGGATGCTCTAATGCTCCTAAAGGATCCTTTATATTCCTATAGGATCTAACAGAGAGCAAGAGGAGGGATTTGGATGGTGGTGTAGGGATTAGGGAAGGTGAATGGTGGGAGAAATGAGGTAAGGGAGTGGCTAGGACTCCTTCACACCTAAAAATAGAGTTTGTGAGATGGTTTGATTTGCTCAACGGGCGTGGAAAAAAGTTCTTATGGAATAATGAATTTGGTGAGGGATTTAGTGGAAAAAGTGATAACCATGGATGGATGAGGATAGGATGGTGTTGTTGGTCATGAAATCTCTCTGCAGGACTAAAAATTTTTGTACTACGTCAATCACTGACATTTATCCATGAATCATGTTAAACAATAAATATTTTGAATTAACTAAAGAGAAACATAATTTAATTATCTAGTTGCCTATTTCATACATGGGGAAACTTGTAGGATAATGTGAAATCTTTATGAGATCTAATGCAAGGCCGAAGATATCAGAAATGAAAACTAAATCTTATTCTTGAAAACTAGTAAAATGTTGGCCTAAGTAACAGAAAACCCTAAATTCCATGAGAAATCAGAATTATTTCTTTTTGGGGCTGCATAGGAGTTCTTTCATTAAACCATTGTCCTTGAAGGGAGGAGTGAGGCAAAATCCACCTACTAACAACTGTTTGGTATTCCTTTATCTTCCTAAGTTACTACTAAAGAAATGCACAACTGAAGCAAACTAATAAAATCCACAACTTCTTGCAAAGAAATAATGTTAAAGATAATTCAACCATTAATCCATGAAATCAACTAAGAATACAAATACAAGAAGAGGAGGCTTTGTTGCCAAGGTTGGGCCTCCATTGATTCTTTTACTTTGATGTGCAGGTACTAGAGGGTGATGTTGATGATCCTGGTACTATTGTTGAACTCTGGAGGAGATACCTTAGCATTGGGATCTCCATGTCGAAGATGACTGCAACCTGTGAAATTTTATTTTGTGGCATAGGCTGCTAGAGGATTTCATACATGAAACCTATAGGATGTCCTATAGCTACCTCTCCCCTAAAATTGTATTCTTTCCTTCACTTCTGGAGAATGAGGATCTTTGTCATGGGTAGAGAAGCGGTCTAGTGATTGGTAGGTGAGAGGTATATCCTTCAAGTATTGTCCCCTTGTCCTTTGTTCTTACCCTTTTTTCTTCTCTTCTTCTTCTTCTTCATTTTTTTTCTCTCAGAAAACTATAATATTTTTTGAAACTAACTTATTCGATGAATGCAGGAGTAATCATGGTGGTGAGAGGTGTGGTGATGAGGTGGTGAAGTAAACATTTTTTTTTTTGACATAAGTAGGTCATCCCCTTGCTCGAGGGTCACTTTCCTTGGGATTCCCAAGCCATTGTAATTCATCCTGTAGGTTTTCAGGGAATCCTGTAGGTTTACAAGGAATCATGTAGAAAACAGAGAACCTATGCAAACTAAGCTAGATGAGTTCATAAATGGAGGGAACGATGAGATGATGAAGAATATGGAATAGAGGAATGAAAACATGAACTAGGTAGGTCCTTTTTCTCCTCTCTTATTGCTCTAATCCTCCTCCTGATGACCTGCAAACAACATTTTCAAAGTTTTTCTTTTCTCTCCTTTTTTTATATCTTTTTTTTTCTCCTTTTTTTTGAAAAACAACTAATCTTCCTCAAAGAGGTTTTCATCCTAGATACTTGCCTTGGGTGCCTCAAAAGAGGTTTTCACCCAAGGATCATTTTATCTTTTCTTTTTTCTTTTGACACCATTGGGCCACCTGAAGAGGTTTTCAACCCAATAATCAGACTCAGGTGCCTCATGGAGGTTTTCACCTGAGTCTTTCTTCTTCTGCTTCTTCTTCTTCTTCTTCTTCTTCTTTTTTATAATCTTTTTTTAAACTGACTTATTGGATGAATGCAGGGGTAATCATGGTGGTGAGAGGCATGGTGATGAGGCAGTGAAGTAAATATTTTCCTTTTTTGACATAAGCAGGTCATCCCCTTGCTCTAGTGCCACTTTCCTTGGGATTCCCAAGCCACTATAATTCATCTTGTAGGTTTTCAAGGAATATTGTAGGTTTATAGGGAATTGTGTAGAAAACGCAGAACCCATGTAAACTGAGCTAGATGAGTTCATAAATGATGAAGAATATGGAATAGAGGAATGAAAACATGAATTGTATAGGTCCTTTTCCTCCTCTTGAATTTCTCTAATCCTCATCCTGCTAACCTACAAACATTTTCAAATTTTTTCTTTTCTCTCTTTTTTTATATCATTTTTGTTTTTTTCTCCTTTTTTTTGAAAAGCAACTAGTCTGCCTTCAAGAGGTTTTCATCCTAGCTGCTTGCCTTGGATGCCTCAAAAGAGGTTTTCACCTAGAGATCTTTTTATCCTTTTTTTTTGACACCATTGGGCCACGTCAAGAGATTTTCAACCCAATAGTGGGACTCAGGTGCCTCATGGAGGTTTTCACTTGAGTCTTTTTCTTTTTTTTTAATTCAATGACTTGATGGGGTAGAAGCTGAGATTTGCTCCACTACCATCACTGTCTTGCTGATGAATTCTTTCTTTTACAAGGGCTTCTTGTAGATCTTCAATCTGTGCCCATTGAAAAGTAAAGGCATAACCTCTGCATCAATGGTTCTCATCTGCACTGAATCATTATCATGACATTTTTCTATGACATAAGGCCCTAACCATCTAGTCCTTAACTTTCCTTTAAAATCCTTGTATCTGGAATCATACAACAAAGCCCAATCACGTCTTTGAAATTGTTTGTCCTTTATGTTATTTTCATGCCAAATCTTCCTTTGAACTTGAGTCACCTCTGTGTGTAGGAGGGCATGCATTATAAACTAATCTAACCCATTTAGATTGAGCAATATCTCTTGTTGTGCCCTAGTGAGATCTAGATCTAGTTGTGCCTTCATTCTTAAGGTGTTATATTCAAATTAAATGGATAATATGGCCTTTTCCCATAGACTAGCTCATAAGGAGTGAATCTAGAGGTGGTCTTCCAGGTGGTATTAAAGGCCCAAGTGGCCTCAAGTAATCTATCTTCCGAGTCCTTTCTACTGTTGCTAATTACTTTGGTCAAAATTCCCTCCAGCACTCTATTGGTCACCTCCACTTGCCCATTAGAATGTGGGTGGTAAGGAGTGGATATTTTATGCTTGATCTTATGCTAGCTTAACAAGATTTTAATCATGTGAGATGTAAACTGGTTGCCTTAATCAATGACCAGTTCTCTAGGGTACCCAAACTTATAAAATAAATTTTCCCTTAAGAACACAACCACTTTCTCCTTTGTTGTTGCTTTGATGGCCTTGATCTCAACCCACTTGGTCAAATAGTCAATGCACACAATGATGTATTACTTTTGCCTAGATGGAGAGTGAATGGGTCCAATGAAATCCATGCCCCACTTGTCAAATGGCTCGAAAGTCACTTGAGGTTGCAGATGCATTTCATCCCTTGGGGTAGGTTTTCCCATCCTCTAGCATTGATCACACTAACTAGTATACCTCCTCACATCCTAGTGAAGAGTGGGCCAATAATAACTAGCTTGTAGCACCTTGAATTTTTTCCTCTTGGCTACAAAGTGACCTCCACAAGGCCCATCATGACAGGTTAGAAGGATGTCAAAGATTTCCTCCTCCCTAACAGATCTCAGAATTTGATCCAGGCCTAGTTTGAAGAGGTTGCCCCCAATCCAAGTGAATAGGGTGCTCTTTCTCACAATCTTGCTTTTCTCTTTGGAGGACAAGTTCGATGGACACTGTGCAGACACTAAGTAGTTTTCTATGTCACCAAACCATGGAGAGAGAACTGAAATGGTGAATAAGTGTTCATTTGATAACTGATCATCAACTATTTCCTCCTCCCTTGTGGGAAAAGTTAATATGGATAAAAAATCTGCACAACTCCTTTCCATGCTTATCAATAATGGTTAGATCAAACTATTTTAATAAAAATAAACATCTAATAATTTGGGCATTCACATCAGGTTTATTCATCAAGTATTTAATTGCATCATGGTCATTATGCACAAAAATGTTTGGTAACCTGTAATGTAATGCCTAAATTTTTTTTATGAATGCACAAAAGCTAGGATCTCCTTTTCAGTCATTGTATAGTTCACTTCATCCTTTGATAGATTCTTACTGATGAAGTAAATGGCATAAGGTAACTTATCATCTATCTAGCCTAGAGCTGCTCCTATGGATTTATGAGAGACATCAACATGTATATGGAAAGGAAGGGCCCAATTTGGGCCTTAGAGAATAGGTGCAGTGATCAACATGTCCTTTAAGGTGTCCAAGGCCTCTTAAAAACTTTTTGACTATAAAAATTCAGAGTCTTTGGCCAATAACCCAAATAAAGGAGAAGCTAACTTGCTGAAGTCATTTATAAATCTCCGATAATATCCAGCTAAACGTAGAAATTTTTTGACATCCCTCTGTTTTTGTGGAGGTGGGACACTTTGATGAAGGCTAACTTATTTAGGTCCACCTGCAGTCCTTTCTTGGATATTGAGTGACCTAGAACAGTCCCTTCATTCATCAAGAACTCACAATTTTTGGGACTAAGCGATAGGTTCATCTCAATGCATTTGTTTAGCACCTTACCCATGTTGGATAGAGCCTCCTGGAAATCACACCCATAGGGCGTAAAATAATCCGTATAAATTTCTACAGCATCATAGACTAGCTCGACAAAGATACTCAGGATTGCACTCTGGAAAGTGGCAAGGGCATTTCATAGGCTAAAAGGAAGGACCCTATAAGAAAAAGTACCCTAAGGATAGGTGAAGGTGGTTTTATCTTGGTCTTTTAGGCTAATCTGGATTTGATTGTATGCACTGAACCCATCTAGGAAAGAGAAAAAGAAAATCCCTGCTAGGCCATCTAGCACTTGGTCAATGAAAGGTAGAGGGAAATGGTCCTTCTTTGTTGTCTTTTTTAACTCTCTATAATCGACACAAATCCTCCACTTCCCATTTTTATTTGGAACCGACACCAAAGGAGAAACCCACTCACTATCCTAGATAGGGTAAATGAATCCTTCATCCAACATCTTTTGTAGTTATTCTTTGACTATATCCTTGAGAGTTGGATTCATTCTCCTTTGGGGTTGTCGAACTAGTTTGCAACCTTCTTTGATATAAATGTGGTGAGTACACATCTAGGGGTGCACTCCATTCATTCCCGTGTAACTCCAAGAAAAGGCATCCAAATTTTCCCTTAGCATGTTGAACATTTTTTCTTCTTGGTGTACAGAAAGAGAGGGGTTGATTTTCAAAGTTCATTCAGGGTCGAATTCTATTGTTTTGACATGGGTAGGGTTTGAATTAGCTAAACATAGATGAATGTTAGGTCCCTATAATCCTAGTGATGCCCCCATTAATATTGTAGTTGTATCCCTTGTTAATATTTTTGTGCCCCTATTATCACCATATTGTTATTAATGTGCCCCATATAATCCCTCTATTGTTATTTTTGTGCCTTTATATTATTATTGTTAGGTTGGCTTGGTTATATTATGACCCCTTATACTCTTATATATAGAAAGGAGGTTTTTTCATTTGAATCATCCAAGAATTGTTCATTTGTGTAATGTAAAGGAGGTTTCCCCCTCAAACAGGTTGAATTCTAAGACGTTCAACTATCTTTTCTATCTTTTTATTAGTTGGTTTCATAACATTTGGTATCAGAGCTTTGGATCCTAGGGTTTCACTACTCCAAATAGGTCATTGTGGAATTTTCACTATAAATTTTGTTCTGCAATGTTTCGGAAGTGAAAAAAAAAACATTTGAGAGGAAATCATGCTAAACTTCAGATATGAATTTCAAAAATTTCCGAACTATATTTACGGAGATATGATCTGAGGAATTTTTCCTTTTGTAGACTCCTGACTTACATTCCAAACAGGTGACACTGGGAAAATTGTCATAACTTTTGTTTCAAGCATTAGATTGAAATTTCGCAAGAATTTGTAGAAAGAGGAAAAAATTTAGTTTCATGTGTATATTTTGTAGATACTAAGGTCAAAATAGTGACACATGGCACTTCATACAAGTTCGCTCTTCTAGAAAGGTCTACAATTAGGTCATCTTGGGAGATTGTGCATAACTTTTCCTTGTAGAATCTAAACTCGATCAGACTGGTGGCATAGGAAAGAGGACATAGAGGGCTACTATAGGTCGCAATTTTAGAACTGGATGATTTGCAATTACAGAGATACATCAGATTCAATATCAAGCTCCTACAAAGTGAAAAAAGGTGTGTAGTTTTTTTTTTTTTTTT
>APFE031614928.1:33072-44495 GCA_000404065.3 Pinus taeda | reverse complement strand
AAAGTCACTTTAGGAGAAAAATTAAAATCTTTTGGACACTTTTCCCTAGGCCAAAGATCAAAGCCTAAGGGAACCACCTATCTTCTGGTACCAAATTTCAACACAGAATTACCACTCCTCAAACCATCAAGATAGAAGGACAAATCAAGAAGAAAAAGGTAATAGTGTTGATTGATTTAGGAAGTATGCACAATTTTATTCATTGTAACATAACAAAAGAATTGAATTGCTTCCTATATCCAACACTAGAGTGTCAAGTGATGGTTGCAAATGGAGGAATGATAAATTGCTCTAGAAAGTGCCATAATATCAAGCTATCCATGGGAGAATATGTATTGAATAGCCCGATGCTTTCCATTCCAATGGGAGGTGCTGATGTTGTACTAGGAGTCCAATGGCTACAATCCTTGGGTACAACAGCTTTTAACTTTCAAGAACTTTTCATGAAATTTTACGTGGAAAGAAAGGAGGTTGAATTAAGGAGTATTGCAAGGAATCTGAGAAAGATAATAAGCTCTAACAGTATGACAAAGCTTCTAAAAAAGGAACAACGAGGTGTAATTGCATAATTATGTTCACTAGATGTTTCCACATTGAAATCATCTATTTCTCCAGATCTCCAAAAAGTCTTGGACAATCATTCCAAGATATTTGAGACTCCCAAAGGTCTCCCACCTATTCATGATCATGATCATGCTATTCATTTGATGCGAGGAAGTGTTCCTTCAAACATCGAGCTATATAGATATCCCTATGCCCAAAAGAGTGAAATGGAACATAATGTTGCATAAATGCTTGAGGCTGGTATAATTCAACCTACCCAAAGTTCTTTTTCCGCTCCAGTAGTATTGGTGCACAAGAAGGATGGATCATGGCACATGCGTCCAGATTATACGGAGCTCAACAAGCTCAGTATTAAATATAAGTTTCCCATTCCTATGATTGATGAATTGGATGAATTGCATGTATCAATTTACTTCACCAAGTTAGATATTTGTTCAGGATATCATCAAATCAGAATGAAGACTCAAGACATTATGAAAACAACATTTAGAACTCATGAGGGTCACTATGAGTTTTTGGTCATGCCTTTTGGCCTTACCAATGCACCTTCTATATTTCAAGTTTTGATGAATTCCATTTTCAAACCCTTAGAAAATTTGTGTTAGTATTTTTTAATGATATACTAATCTACAACAAGTCTTGGAAGGATCATGTTGAACACGTTGATAGGGTACTACAACTATTAGAGGAGAAACAATTATATCCAAAAAGATCCAAATGTTTCTTTGGAGTACAAGAGGTGGAATATTTGGGTCATATTGTATCTCATGAAGGAGTTAAGGTAGACCCTAGCAAAATTAAAGCCATTAAGGAATGGGAAATGCCCACATCCATAAAGAATTTGTTATGATTTCTTGGGTTGAGAGGGTATTATTGCAAGTTTGTTAAGAATTATGGGAAAATAGAAGAACCTCTAACAACATTGTTGAAGAAAGATGCATTTTCATGGACTCTAGAAGCAACAAAGGCCTTCAAATATCTTAAAGAGGCAATGTGCCAAGCACCGGTCTTAGCTACACCTGACTTCACAAAAACCTTTATTATGGAATGTGATTCTTCCAGATATGGAATTGGTGCTATTTTAATGCAAGATGAAAGACCCATTGGTTTCGAAAGTCGTCCAATCAAGGGAAAGTATTTACAAAAAGCTATTTCTGAGAAGGAAATGTTGGAAATACTACATGCACTTAAGAAATGGCGACCCTACCTAATGGGAAGACACTTCAAGGTAAAAATGGATCATGATAGCCTTAAATACTTTTTAGAAAAAATATTATCCTTTGAAGAACAAAAAAAATGGGTCACAAAGATGTTGGGTTATGACTTTGAAATCATATACAAAAAAGGGAAGAAAAATGTTGTGGCAGATGCACTCTCAAGAAAGGATGAGGATGTGGAAGCATTGTTGTGTGCCATTTCTATTATCCAACCAGATTGGATAAACAAAGCAAGGGAGGAATGGAAGAATAACAAAGAAGTGTGGGAACTTATTCGAAAGTTACAACAATATTTCAGTACATCTGATACATTTAGCTGGAAAAATGATTCATTATGGTATAAAGATCGCTTATACCTCTATAGGAATTCCCAACTCAAACAAAATATTCTTCTGGAACTGCACACTTCTCCCTTAGGAGGGCACTCAAAATTTTTAAACACTTACCACAGGGTTAAGAAGGAATTTTTTTGGGATGGCCTTAAATCGGATATTGAAAAGTTTGTGGTGAAATGTTTGGTATGCCAACAAAATAAAGCTGAAACAATTAAGTCACCAGGTCTATTACAACCTTTATCCATTCCAAGCCAACGTTGGGAGGAGGTTTCAATGGATTTTATCACAATTTTACCCAAGTCTGAGGGAAAGAGTGTCATCATGGTGGTAGTTGACAATCTTACCAAGTATGCATAATTTTGTGCATTATCACATCCATTTAAAGCCAGTACAATTTCTACGACATTTATGGAAACAATTCAAAAGCTACATGGAAACCCAAAGATTATTGTAAGTGATAGCGATCCCATTTTTACAGGAAATTTTTGGACATAATTATTTTCTTGTCTTGGTACTCAGTTAGCTCATAGCTCATCTTATCATCCTCAATCTGATGGGAAAATGGAAATAGTAAACAAATGTTTGGAAGGATATCTTTGTTGCTTTGTATCTGATAAACAGACACAATGATTCAAATGGTTGCCTCTGGCTGAATGGTGGTATAACACTTCCTTCCATACTGCAACAAAAATGACCTCATTTATGGCACTTTATGGATATCAGCCACCATCCATCACATCATATTTAAGAGAAAATGCTAAGGTTAAAGCAGTGGAACATCATATCGAGCATCAACAACAAGCTATCCAACTCTTAAAGGATAACCTCACGCTAGAGCATAATAGAATGACACAACAGGTAGATCAACATCGCAGTGAAAGAAGTTTTGATGTAGGTGAATGGGTATTCCTACGGCTACAACCATATAAAAAAATGTCCCTGAAGCAAGTTAAGAAGGATAATAAATTGTCACCAAAGTATTATGGTCCATACAAGGTGTTGGAAAAGATAGGTATTATGGCATACAAATTGGAGACTCTTGTAGCTTCTCGAGTGCACCTAGTTCTCCATGTTTCATGTTTAAAGAAGTTTATAGGTGACAAGTTCCCAGTTCAAACAATATTGCCAGAATTGGATGAGGAAGGAAAAATTATATTGGAACCGAAAGTAGTCATAGAAACAAGAACTTGACAACTATGAAATCAATCCATTTCAGAGTATCTCATCAAGTAGAAGAACTTATCTGCTGAAGATTCCACATGGGAGGATGAGAATTTTATACAGAAGCATCCGTAACTACTCAAGCATTGAGGACAACACTCTTTTGAAGGAGAGGGGCATGTTAGGTCCCTATAATACTAGTGATGCCCCCATTCATATTGTAGTTGTATCCCTTATTAATACTGTTGTGCCCCTATTATCCCCATATTGTTATTAATGTGCCCGATAGAATCCCTCTATTGTTATTGTTGTGCCTTTATATTATTATTGTTAGGTCAGCTTAGTTATATTGTGAGCCCTTAGACTCCTATATATAGAAAGGAGGTTTTGTCATTTGAATCATCCAATAATTTTTCATTTCTGTATTGTAAAGGAGGTTTCCCTCTCGAAGAGGTTGAATTCTAAGACGTTCAACTATCTTTTCTATCTTTCTGTGAGCTGGTTTCATAACAATGAATATGATGGTTTCTCTTGGTTTCCTTTACTACTTCCTCTAAGTGTTGGGTGTGGAGCATGATTGTTTAGAGCTCTTTGTTTCAGTCGGATGTATACCTTAGGAAGATTGTACACCCCTCCATGCGGGGGGGTGCGGGAGGCCTTGCAAAAGTATAGTAATTTCTAGTTAGTCTGAGCCGTTCATTAGGCAGATGATCTGACAGTAGAATTTATGTTTAGTCTAGGGTTTTTTTCCCTAGAAGGAAACCCCTCTCTTTGTATGAGGGTATTGTATTGAGGCTGTTGAATATGGGTGTTCTCAAAGTGAGAAACATAGAAGTAAGACTATGAGAGAAAACAGAGGATATTATAGTGGATCTATTGTAGGTTGTGTCTCTTCATCTTGTTGGATAACAGAAAGGAAGGCCTGGTTGTTCAGGGTGGACGTAGCCCAAACTGGGTGAACCATGTATATATCTCTCTCTCTGATTTTATGTGTTTGTGTTTTTCTGGATATTATATGTCTTGAATTTCTCTGTCATATATAATATTTTTCTAACACTAAGGACAAGGTGCTAGGAGTTGGACTTTGGAGTATGTGTTCAATCAAATCATCTTCATCCAATTGTCCTCCTCAAATGGTTGTTTCTAAGGTAGCGAGTTGGGCTGAGTAGAATTCATCTTCTTCCTCCTCTTCTAGCCATAAAGATAAGTCATGTTCTACAGATGGTTGAGCAAGAGGGTACACAACTAACTCCTTGGATAGATGCCCACTTTTGATAGTCATATTTCCAACCCTGCAACTGATGTAGGCATTGACAGTGGCTAACCAAGGACTCCTGACACAGAGTTACCCTTTCTTTCCCCACAGTGTGCATACAGATGCATAAATACATTATCCCAGGTAATTACTCACCTAAGGAGTCAAACCTTTACTATCAATGGTTAAGGCCCCCTTTATCTATAGTTCCTTTAGATCAGAACTCAATCACCCCACTTTAAACCCTCTATTGAGACTTTTCCTCAATACAACCCTTTTCTTTTCTACCAGGATTCATTTACTCTTCATAACCTAAATATAATGCTATAAACCCTTTAGACATACATATGCAACCTTCCCATTTCCAACCCTTGGCTAACATATGTATTTAATCCACAAATCTTTCATTCGGCACCAATTCCTTATAGAAGACTTTAAATAAGGAAAACACTCCCAGACATTAACTTTTCCACCCTTCTGTATAGCTTCTGAACGGATTTCAAGGTTAAACCTCATCACAATCAGTCATCGTATCTTTCCTTGGTCATGCATACACATATATCCACCACTTTCTGACATGTGATTTCCCTTTAGAATCAGGAAATACACTATCGGTGCTTAATACATACGCTTTTCGTTTACAAAGGAAAACACCACCTGAACGCGTATGCAGACTTCAAATTTCATAAAACCTGGGACTATATTTGTCGTTGGGTCCACTTACTGTAGTCGCTCCCCAGTGCCACACCACGTTAAGGCCAAATCTCAAATTAGACAATATCTCCTATCATCGATAATCCTAAACACTAAATGTTGATATATTGCTATTAGTGATGTCATAACTCTGTCAAACACCGTCGCTGACCATTGCACCTCCAACTTCCAATTGCGATTTAAATTGTGACCATTGATCTAGCCACGATCCAACGGTCCATGATTAATCACTGCTCACTCATTGCAAATCTCCAAGCCTCGGTTGCGACTTAATCTCAACCATTGATCTTCCTGATCCAATGGTCACTGAGCGTTACGAATCCATTACTCCATCCACCTATTTACTTCGATTTTACACCATTTTCTCAGGTTTATATAACTTCTGGTTTTATTCAAAAGACTTTGTCTTATGCCTTTTCTATTCCACTACACTCCCTTTTGGCTTAACCTCTCATGCCCCTATGACCTATGTCATCTCAAAGCGTTTGCGGATCCTTCAATGAGCTCAAAAATCTATTATGAATTTCAGATTTGTTTATCTCCCTGTACATCCATGACGACTCCACCTGCAACTCTTTGCTACACAGGTTATGTTAATTCACCAATCATTCACTATTCGATACTCGACGACACACTTATACAACTTGAAATTAAATCTCTTCGCATATATATAAATCAACATATAATTACAAAATAGGACTTTGTCTCTTGGCATGATTTTCTAATATCAGTGGCCTCTACTTACATTCTGCCCGTAGGCTTACAAAACACTTCAATCGGTTATTTGTCTACCTATCCAACCTATGTACATGCCTTTTAGACTTACATTTATACAAAGGAATTCTAAAACCAATTTCTGGTTTTAGATCTATAGATTTCTCAACCACATTCCTAAAATCCCTTTCTCATCCCTAAAGATTCTCTCAAATCCACAAAATCATTAACTGACGCCTAATCTAGGATTTACAATCAATTCTCAGTCCTCTCATCACTCAACTATCCTAAATCTCTCATGTTCTCCTACATTTGAGAACATTTACAATAAAGCCTCACAACATTCAATTAACGTCTATTCTCATTAACATCACTCAAAACATTAAATAATTACTTAAATCCCATACTTGGGAAACCAACTTCCTTGAAACACAAGACCCCTATGTCTACAAGAATACAATGATAATGTTGAGCTGGATGCTCCTACATCAGACTCCCCATCTAAAAAAAAAATGTATGACCACCTGGTCATAAGTTTGGATAATTGTTTCCTCCTAGATCCCAGACTTTATTTTGTAATCCATCCTTTCTAGTCAATTGTTCTATTGATGCTGTTATCTGTTGTTGTTCTCCAGGTTTCCATAACTTGTGATGTAATGCTCCACTTGCTCTACTTTCATAGCATGTTGTTGTCTTCCTCTTATTGTCACTCCTTTTCTTTCTTGTTGTTGTCTTTCTCTGGGACACCTTCACCATTAACCTTCTTATCAACTCAATTTCTATGTCAAGTATATCCTCTGCCTGTTGACTATTTTAATCCCTTGATTGCTTGAATCTTGTTCTTTCTTGTTCTTCACTCATCTTGATCGCCTCCCTTTCATCCTTACCCTCTTCTTTACTACTAGTTTGCACCTTTTCTGTTGCTGCTACATTGGATTTTAGAACACTTTCCTGCTTCTATTGTCTGCACCTATCAACTTCTTCTTGATGGTTATTTATGACAACTTGTTGGTCATCCTTCTTCAGCAATCTATCCCGAACATTTATCATCTTCTCTTCCAACTTCCTTCTTTGAAAGTCCAATTCAATATATATCTCAATGATTTTTCTTGGAGTGAAATTTGGAAATTTTACACAACCTCCCATTGCTTCATTTGTTATTGATCCATCATCACATGGTCCTTCTATATCCTCTAAATCTTTCTTGACATCATTCATTAGATGTTCTTCCTCTTATTATTTCATTTGGTTGTCCACCTATGTCAAATATACTCCATATTTTGCAACAACATCTTCAACTATAAGACAATCATAGTAATTAAGAATATAAGGTCTTTGCACCTCTTATTCTTTTGGAAACACTTCAATATGTTGCTCTGGTCTTTCTTCTTCTGTCAGCACATTAGTATGTTGATTCAAATTCAAAGAACTCTTGAGATTGTCAGCAAGTCTCTCCTTCTCATCATCTATTTCAATGATGTCTTCCAGCACTTGTCCCCTATAGTGAACTGATTCTTTTCCAGTCTCCTGGTCATATTTTGCCTCAAAAATTCCATCTTCTGGAAGGTATTCTTTCACATATTTGGAAACTTTAAAAGACTGTCTATCTTCTTCCAAACCTGAAATCATACACAAATCGTTAGTTCTAAAAATACAATACCTTCTGGTCTCACTTGATGCTTTAGTTATAAAATCTTCTGGCTACTTCGAATCATTGATATGATTCAACTCCTCTAGCTCTTCATCACTTTCAAAAAGTAATGGTCAACTTTCTGATTCACATATCGAAACTTCAACATCTTCCTTTTGCTATAGCTCAGCTCTTTCGAGCCTATCTATCCTTTGTTTGGCATCTATAATATGTTCAAGTTCCCTTAGCTCCTTTATTAATTACATATCCATTTGCTGGTTCCTCTTCTCTTGTAGCCTCTACCGCCTCACTTTCTTTCTCATGACATAACCATGTTTCTGGTCTGTTTCATTGCTTTGCATCATATCCATTAGCACTTCAAGCTGAACTGCTATTGTTAGATACCTATACCAATAGGTTTCATTTTTCATGATTGGCAAGGGAAGTGCCAATATGATCTACTTTGGCGATGCAAAGATCTCATATTCTTGTGGAGGAAGTATACTTGTTTTGATTGATGCTTCCCTACTTCTGGATGGGTGATCCAATAGCCTAAGCTGGGTCATGCCATGTTTCAATTTTTGTTATAGATTAGAGAAAGAAACCTGTCCAAACAGCTCAATCTTGGCAGGTAAGGTAAATAGGTAGTGAAAGAAGGTTCCCAACTGTTTAATCTGGGACCTTGGAAGCAATAAGGGTAGCTTTAGATAGAAAATAAAAAGAAAGCCAAAGGAAAAGAAAAGGCACAAAAGGGTTTGCAAATCTAAGTGCACCCTCCTTGGAGTAACAAAAAATGCTAGGCAATAGAGTGGGTAGGTAGAGGGGGTTGCAGAAAGTTTGGTTCATGGCCTTGCATTGGCCTAAAGCAAAGGTAAAAACATGGTGCCAGTACAAATGGCCTATTTGCAGCAGTCTTGCAAAAGCCTAATGGAGCATGTCTAACTTCCAAGTCACCCCCTATCACATTCATAATTTACATCCCTATACCACCCATGTACACAAAGTAGATCAAAGTCTTTTGTTGGTTTCAGTTTCTTTAATAGCCACATTTATTTTGCAAAATTCTTTTCATTTTGATCTACTTCCCCAAAACTAAGTTAACTTCTTATAAAGAACTTAGTATTCTACTTCCCTCATCCACCCCCTTTTTTATCCATATTGACTACTAACCTATCATTATGTAACTCCTTATACCCCTTATTCCCCCTATTAGTATGTAAAAATTGGCAAAAAACCCAAAAAATCTATGTATCCCCTTCCCCGAGCATTATAGCTCTATGTATGACTTTGAAGGTTTTCCAGTGTTGAAACATTTACACGCAACCCAAAGAGCGCCAAAGAATTAATCCTAGGGATTAATCCGAGAGTTGCTTGGATTAATAGCCTTAAACCCACTTTGCAAATGAACCTTTGGAAAAACCCATTTAACCCGTAATGCTGAAAAAACCCAAAAACCCACTTTTCCAAAGTTCCGCCAGGCGCGAATTTAAAAAAAAAATTATATTTTATCCTTCCTCGCAGTCAAATATTACCCACGCATCTTATCAATCTGTCGACCGTCGGATCTGGGCCTTCCCATCCCACGGCCCACATCATATCAGACGGACATCTGCGACCGAAAGTTACCTTCCGAGAAATTGTCAGAGGGTGACGTCAGGCCTCTGCCACACGTCACCCTTATATTCTCTCGGAGTGCCCTCTGACAATACCGCGACCGTATGGAAGGTGGTCCTAGAAAACCCGCTTACCACTCTACCAGACCGCTTGCCCACGCCAGCGCCACGCCCGCCCACGTCACTTCCACTTGGCGCCCTGTCAGCACCCCCGACCGCCAGAGCTCCTACGTGTCCGCCACCTGTGCAATCCCCGTGGACCACTCACAGACTGCCACGTCACCCGGTGACATCATGCTAACGTCACTCGACCCTGACCCCACCTGATGACATCATGCTGACGTCATCCAAAAAGCGCGCCAATGACCCAAAAGTCCATATTTTAGCCGATTTTCGCGTTTTTTCTCATTTTTGCTGAAAGAACTATTGCTCTCCTCTGCATGAAAATTACGTCCATCTGTCGCCAACCTGCTGAAATCGACCTGAAGAACGCTGCCGCCTACAACCTGCCTGTATTTCTCACCATTGCCAGCAATTCACCAGGTATTTACCTAGAGCATCCTTTCAGAGCTAAGTTATATCCATATTTCTCCGGAACTAAATTTACAAGAGTAAAACAACCTGTTTTCACCAGCAAATCCTTGGAAAAACGAGCATTCCTCACAGTTGCAAGGTCGAATTTCACCTGCCAAAAACATATACAGTTGCCCTTCCCCAAATTCCCACTCTGTCTGCACATTCGTGGACTGTAAACCTAAAAGGCATAATTCACAAGGAAAACAGAGTTGCCAGCTCCTGCAATCCCTCAATTAACTCCTGTTGAGCATTCTGCACCATTGACACCACAGTTGCCTCATTTATCTTTACAATTGGCTTTACTTCTGCAAAATTAGCCCTCTGTGGTCTCCTGCCAGCTAAAACCAATTCAGCACCAAGTCATAATTACTGCTTAGCCATGGAGACACCAATAGTCCTAAATGTTCAACCTCTGAATGCCCCACACAGAGAGCTAGAGTGGAAATCCCTAGGTGATAAAGATTACCAGATGTTAGACTCCATGCCCGTGACAGCCAAGTTCAATATTCACCTAATGAATGAATTAAAGGCCCAACATCTCAGTGGGGCTGACACCTTAGGAATTTGGGATTCCCACATATCCATTTACAACCTCCCTCAAGTCAATGTCCTCCCAGACTTGATAAAACAATGCATGTCGAGCTATTACCCCTATCAGAGAGCCGTCCTCATCCCCTCAGGCTCAGTATTGTTCCATATGACCCCTGAGGCCATCAATGAAATGCTCCACTTTCACACCACAAAACCCCTAACTCCTCTCTCCATCCATGATTTGATAACTAAAGGGGGGAAGTTGTCCAGTGATCAGATTGCCAGGGTTAACCAATTGTTTATTCAGCCTCAGTATCAATCTATGACTGCTGCCCTTCCCATAGCATATCCATATCTTAATGAGCTGGGCAAAATGATGGTAGATTTGATCAGTTACATCCTGGGTTATGGGACATATGAGGATGTGGATGAAACCATCATGGCAATGTTGTCCATTTTCTCCCCAGGGATGCCTCTTGCTGTATATTATGATTTTGCCACTTTTATTGCCAATAAGATTCGTGAGCAATTAATGAATATGGAGAGGGAAAAGGTGTTTAAATACACCAGGTACATATACCATTTGTTCTTGTTCTATCAACCTGATGCCTTCCCTGTCCCTCTAAAAAAGCTAGATGCCCAGGGAAGCCCAAGGTCGGTTGTGTTTTGGTCTTCAATTTACCATTTTCTGCCTTATTCACCTTATACCTACTGTGAATTTATTGATCTGTTCATTCATCCAGCTATGACCTTGTTGTTGGGTGTCCCTCCTCCCAGATTGACAGAAGAAATGCAGAGAATTCTTCAGCTCTCAAAGGCATACAGCATTGGTGACTGGTACTTCTACCAACACCATACAGTAATTAGAGTATATGGCTGTGAGCTGAATCCCTATAGGTTGCCAAAATATGTCCCTATGAGACTCTTTTCCCTAGAGTACTTTAGACATTTTGGAAATGCAGAATTTGTCCATTTCCAAAGTAAAAGCAAGAAGGTGCAACTAAAGGTGAGGAATCAGCTGGGCCCCTTCTTGTACAATAAGAAGGAGGAAGGATGGAAGGAAGCTGATAGGATTCTAGAAACCCTCAGACTTCAAACCAGTTTCAAGTGGGT
>APFE031614928.1:0-19975 GCA_000404065.3 Pinus taeda | reverse complement strand
CGATTCATCTTAGCTTCCATTCCATCCATCTTTAGCTTCCATGCCTTTCTTTAAACATCCATCTTAGCTTCTACAGCTTCTTTAAACCATCCATCTTAGCTCTACATCTTTTCCTTAAACCATCCATCTTAGTTCTGTTCTTTTTGTGCAGTCACACTTTTTGCACTTGTTCTTGTAATTTTGATATATCATGTAGCATTTATTCCTCTTCTTCATGAGTCATGCTAGAGCTTTCAGGTTGCTTACTAGGTGTTTGCATTTTCTTTCCTCAGGGCATTAGTTACCGATAATAATTCTCTACTAGCCCTTTGAGTTCTTTCAAAATAAATTTTCAAACCAATCTTAAGCAAAAATTTAAAAGAATCTACACACCTTTTCTCACTTTGTAGAAGCTCGATATTTCCTCTGATGTATCTCTGTACTTTCAAATCATCCAGTTTTGAAATTGTGACCTATAGTAGCCCTCTATGTCCTCTTTCCAATGCCACCAGTGTGATCCAAATTTGATTCTCCAAGGAAGAGTTATGCAAAATCTCCCACAGTGACCTGATTATAGACTAGTTCAGTAAAGCGAACTTGTATGACGTGCCACGAGTCACTGTTTTGACATTTGGCTCTGAAAAATATATACAAGAAACTACAACCTATCCTCTTTCTATACCTTCTTATGCAATTTCAATCTGATGATCAGAGAGAAAGTTATGACGATTTTCCCCAGGTCACTTGTTTGAAATGTAATTCAGGGGTCTACAAAAAGAGCAAATTCCTCAAATCATATCCCTACAAATATAGCGCAAAAAGCTCTGAAATTCGCACCCGAAGTTTAGTGTGATTTCTTCTTAAATAGGGTTTTTTTTAGCTTCTGAAAAATTGCAGAAAAAAAGTTATAGCGAACATGCCATGATGACCTATTTGGAGCAGCGAAACCCTAGAATCCAAAGCTCTAACACCAAATGTTATGAACCAACTCAAGAAAAGATAGAAAAGATAGATCAATGCCTTAGAATTCAGCCTCTTCGAGTGGGCAACCTCCTTTACATTGCATAAATGAACAATTCTTCGATGATTCAAATGACAAAACCTCCTTTCTATATGTAGGAGTCTAAGGAGTCACCAAATAACCCAACCGACCTAACAATAATAATATAAAGCCACAGAAATAACAATAGAGGGATTCTATGGGGCACAGTAATAACAATATGGGGACAATAGGGGCACAACAATATTAATAAGGGGTACAAATACAATAGTAATGGGGTAATCACTAGTATTATAGGGACCCAACACTAGCTACCCTAGAATGATTCCTAAAGATAGTATTGATGTCTTCATAGGGTAGCTAGTAGATTTCCCCTCTTGCTAGTAGGTTTAAGGTATCCAGAAGATCTTCCCTTACCCCTCGGAGTAGGACTTGCTTCAATGGCTCAGGATCAAGTGTTCACATGGCCCTTTTGTAGCTAAGATGGAATCTTTCTTCATAATCCTCTAGGGATTCATCATGCAATAAGGTCATCCTAAAAATTTATTCTTTATTGTCTTTGGATCTACAGTAGTCTCGATACTTGTTTTTGAAGGCTTGTTGCATCTGAGCCTAGGTTTTGATTTTATCGCTAGGGAAACCCATGAAACATCACAAAACTACACCCTTAAGAGTGGATGGGAATAGTTTCAACTTCTTCTCATCAATGGTGTGATCATAAGTTCTACATATGACAAAAAACTCAAACAAGAAAGTGTCTCGATCTTTTGAGGTCAGGCCATGGAAATGAGGAAGAGAAGAGGGGCTTATGTTTTTCATCTTGGTATCCCCATTAGTTTCTCTAATGGGAATGGATCCCATTAGTTTCTCTATCATTTCCATTTTTAGCCATTAGTTCAGTTGGAATGGGTTCTCCTTCTTCTTCTCCCCTTGTAAGCTCTTTAAAAATCTCTGGTAGTTCGCCCAAGGGGTCCTCCAATTCACAACTACCACAGAAGTGGGAAGGTTGGTTGTTTGAAGTGGTGGGGGTATTTGGTAGGAAATTTTCCTAAGTTGTACATATTCCTACAAGGCATGAAAGAACTTTTTTTGTTCTCTTTTTTGTTTTTTTTAATCTTTGACACTAATTGCAGAATTGAAATCACAAGCTGAATGGAAACTAATTGCTTGAATGAAATCTCACTTGCACAATGGAAAAGAAAGCAAACTAACTTACAATTACTTTTGCATAAATGAAGCTAACAACATAATGTTAGAGACAAGAAATGGAAGAAACAAAGAAGAAATCACATCTTACCCAAACATGTCCCCGAAAACGGTGCCAAAAGTGATGAGCACCAGTATTACAACAAGAATGTTGCAACTCCTCAAGCTACCAACTTTACTTTATCAACCCGGGGTTCATACAAACATGGAGGTGACAGTGTTGTACACACAAGTATATGTTATGGGTCTGCTCTTTGTCACTGGTAATATGGCAATAAACTACTATGGTTTCTCAAACCAGTCTTCTATTGATTCAGAAGAAGCTTGATTACCAATGAGAAAAAATGAAATTTGTACTTAACTAAAACCTTGTCTACTGTAGTAAGAAGGGACTGAAATCAAATTCTTAAACACACCATTCATCTAAATACTGCTAGGAGGATTTTCCATGTGTGTAATATTGTTGTCCTAGGCATGCAATTTGAATCATCCAAACATTCTACTATTGTGCATGTAAATGAACACAATAACTTTTTTTCCTTTTTGTCTTTTTTTGTGTGAAAATTTGAATGCTAACTTCTCTTGGTGATGTGGCAGGTGGATAAGAGATGATGGTGAATGGTCAGATGGCTTGGGAGGAAAGTAGGGGTCTTGTCCTATCTTCCTAGGTGCTTTTTCCACAATTCAGCCTCAAAATAGGCCACTATAGGTCGACCTACAAGATGCCGTAATGCCTCCTACAGGATGTCCTAATGCTCCTATGGGATCCCGTGTATTCCTATAGGATCTGGACGAGAGCAAGAGGAGGGATTTGGAAGGTTGTGTAGGGATTAAGGAAGGTGAATGGTGGGAGAAATGAGGCAAGGGAGTGGTTAGGACTCCTTCAGAGCTCAAAATAGAGTTTGTGAGATTGTTGGATTTTCTCAACGAGGATGGAGAAATTTTCTTATGGAAACATGAATTTGGTGAGGGATTTAGTGGAAAAAATGATAACCACGGATGGATGAGGGTAGGATGGGGTTGTTGGTCATGAAATCTCTTTGCACTACTGAAACTTCTACATTGCATCAATCACTGACATTTATCTTTCAATTAACTAAAGAAAAAACAAATTTTCATTATCTAATTGCCTATTTCATGCATAGGGAAACTTACAGAATAATTTGAAATATTTATGAAATCTAATGCAAGGTTGAAGATATCATAAATGACAACTAAATCCTATTCTTGAAAACTACTAAAATGATGGCCTAAGTAGGAGAAAACCCTAAATTCCATGAGAAATTAGAATTCTATCTTTTTGGGGCTACATAGGAGTTCTTTCCTCAAACCATTGTCCCTGAAGGGAGGAGTGAGGCCAAATCCACCTACTAATATCTTTTTGATATTCCTTTATTTTCCTAAGCTATTGCTAAAGCAACGCACAAATGGAAGCAAACTAATCAAGTCCACAACTACTTACAATGAAATAATGTTAAAGACAATTCAACCATTAATATATGAAATCAACTAAGCATGCAAATACAAAAAGAGGAGCCTTTACTGCTAGGGTTGGGACCTAACCCAAAAGCTCCAACCCTCTAATTCAACTCAGTGCTAGGTCAAGGAAATTCTCATTCTCATTATCATATCAGAAAATTACATAGCAATGCCTTCCACAAGTCTTGAACTCGAAAAATGCCTATTTCTTTTACATAAAAAAATTTAATCCTAATGAGGCTCTAGGCCTCCTTATTTATACAACTAAAGTCTCCAATGACTTTTTTAAATCTAGGGAGGTTCAGCTCCCAAACTCAAGATGAACTAGCTCTTTAACGGTCACTGGCCCGACTGCCTTTTCATCTTCATGACTTGGCTACTTGCAGCTCCAAGCTAGTGTGATTTGATGAAGGAATATTTGAATGAATGAGGAGTAAATGAGTAGGATCTATCTCCTACAAGCTCTCCTCCTTGTTTCATTTGAGATTCTTCCCTTAATTAGCCAAAATTGTCATGATTTTCTCTCAAAAACCTGAAACCAATGCACATTAGTCCACTAGGCATAACATCTCATTTTTACTAATCCCATTAAGAAAAATATAATCAAAATATGTAAGGAATTATGAGAAGAGTTCATTTAAATAATCTTGGAGGTGTATTAAGGTCGATATAGTTACCCAATGATGAGGCTTATCACATACATTGCATTGGTAGACCTGCGAGGGACGAGTAAGGATTACAACTAATTTTCAGTCCAAGTGGACAACTAGATTGGTCAAAGGGATTTGAAGCTTTGAGGTATACGAGGAAATATTTGATAAAAAATCTTTGATTCCCACACCATCAATGAATGGCCCACAATTGGGATGTTGGATGTTTGATATCACTTTTTGGGATTCAAAAAATGATATCTAGTATAATGCACTACGAAAGACCCTCGATAGTTAAATGCTGGATATTTCTCAGCCAGATTGTGAAATATGAGCTGGTGGCTGGCATCCCTAGCGAGAAGATGCATGGTAAGGACAATTTTTCTATGAGAGGGTAAGATCTGTAGTGCTCACGTCAACCACAAAATCTGTGTGTGGCATCCCTCACATTTGAATCCGAGTAACACAAATATAGCATCATAAATTTTCAGAGGTTTTTTTTTACATAGACATAACAGGGCCTCCAGGATTTATAAACATTGTAATGTTTAGAGCTAGCATGGATGCTCCATTCATCTCTTAGAAGATTGTGGGAGAGATTTAAGATTGAAAGAGAATAACAGATAAAACCCAGATTGCCATGTAGTCGTCATTAACTCTAGTACAACAGACTAGATCTTGGGGGGGTCAAGATCTAGAGACTTGGACCCTGAGAGATAGGAGAGAACTTAAAATTCCCATATAATATGCTTAAAAAAGTAAAAATAACGGACATTAAATAGCACATCCTTCCTTATTGAATGGATAAATGATTTTCACTATATCATGGTGGACCAATTTGTCCTTTTACAAAGTGAGGCTTGTCATTTATAACATTTTTTTTAGTTATAATGCCATGGGTAAATACAATGGGTAGATACCATGGTTCAATATTATTTGTGGATGCCGCTTTCCATTTTGATCAGGATGACATGGCAAACTTTGTTAAATGGTGTAGTCATTGATGCCAACGTCAGTCTTTGAACTCTCTTAATATTAGTTAATGGATTACATTAATTGGAAGCTCCAATGGATAATAAGACCTAGAAGGAAGAGAAGGAACCCCCTTTGGTGTGGTCATGATGCTCCGCATCTTATGAGGAAACTGAATGGGAAGAATAATGAATTTGCAAGCATGACCATCATCATCCAATAGTTCTTGTCGTGTTATTTTTTATTAGAGAAATTTTGATGTCTAAAATAGGGCTCCTAAGGAATATTATAAAATAATAGTGGAAATAAGAAAATAATATTACATTACATCATCAAATTTTAGAGGGGAAAAAAGAAAAAAATTACTTTTTCAACTCGTATTTTCAACTCATCTCCCTACGGTTTTACTCAAATTTCAAGTGAGAGTACTCATTGGATGCAAAATGTAATTCTGCATCCAACTAGTACCCATGTTGCATACTTTCCATGGGACCTTGTACATGAAAACTGAGAAATACGTGAAAAAATGTGATGGCAATCACATTTTTCATGAATTTCTACACTTTTCTTGTAGCAGGGTCCGTCAAAAGTATGCAACATGGGACTCCTTGAATGAGGAATTAAATTTAGCATCCAACAAGTTCTCTCACTGATAATATGAGTAAAAACATAGGGAGATAATTTGAAAATACAAGTTAAAAAATATTTTTTATCTTTTATTATTTTTTAATCCTTTTACCTTTTTACTCCAAAAATGGTGAATCATCCCCCATGGTTGACAACATCATCTTGAATCCTATTGATTCTTATAAAGATGATTTTGGTTGTACATTTTTCTTTCAAGGCCCATTTTAAACCTCAAAATTACTCTAATGAATGTTAGGTTGCACGTCATGTGGTTCCTCTTAGTTATGGAGATATGCTTACTCAAAGTTAGGGAACCCCAATGCATGGATATTTCTCCCAAATCCCATTAATGAAAATTTATATTGTCAGTTGAAGCTCACTAAATTTAGTGTTGGTTGGAGTATTCTTTTCGAGTTAAATCTATGAGCATAGGGTTTCAACACCTATGTTGTGGATCGTGGTTGGCCCTCCTAAAGCACCAACATTTATTAAAAATGTGCATGTTTGACAGTGACAAAAATTATGGTTACATTGGGATTTAGACAATGGTATCTATTGGTTATTATTTACTAGAAATAATTAACTCATTTCGATTGAGATCACAAGTTATTAGTTGAATTATAAAATCAAATGAAGAAACAAAAGTTCAATTCCTTACATATGAATTGTTTTGTGAGTTTGAGTGCAAAGATTTTGTTTTGTGGAAAAATAATGATTGTGGAATGAATTCGTGCAAGAAAAAATTCAACACAATTTTTGATATTTAGTTCAAGCTCGATTCTTTTCTTATGTAGTCATAAAACTAGGGTGGAGTTCCATGCACTGCTAAGGAGTTTTTCTTGACACATGCCATGATTTCAACACACATGAAGTAAATACATTAAACACTATGTGATCATGTGGTTATGTTGGTTTTTTTTACATCTAATCATGGAGATGACATTCCATTTATATATCTCTCTGTGATTGGCACGACATCCTTAGCATGATTCAAACTTTAACGAGAAGTTGTACTTGCCACCATATAAAATGTTGCAATTGAAACCTGGTTACAGTAGTAGAAGCAGAATTAAACATTTGGTTGAGGTAGAATTGAACCTGTAGCGAAGAGTCCAGTATATCCATGGTAGAGTTCAATTATTAGAGTTTAATTATTTGATTGCACATAACAAAGATTAACTATATTGGGTATATATATCATAGGCAGAGATTATTATTTGACAATAAAGGCAATGGTTTAATGTCCACTATCTAAGATATCAAAGGAAAAAAGATTGATTACAATTTGTTGGAGTCCAAAATATTGCATCTTGAGTTCTACATTGGTCCACAAATAGCAAAATCCGAAAGGTTAGTGACTTGGTAGAATTCAATAGTGAAGGACAAAGTCTATGGCCTACTTGCATAGTGAAGTTCAAAAGTATGTAGAAGTGGAAGAGGTTAATGTTTTTTCGACAATATGACTAAAAATAGTGGAGAAATGTCCTAATTAGGTTTCAAACCTCTATGTGGAGTAAGTCAAATCATGTGATAAATAAATAAGTATATGAGCATTGTGTGATAAGGTATAACAAGTAGCGCAGTGGTGAGATATACATGGGTTGTTGATTTTCGTCAGTTCAATCTCACCAAGTGACATAATATATTCTTTTAATTTTACTTCCAAATTGTTGCACTTTTAACAATGTCAGTGGCCGATGCTAGAATCTGACAAGTCATTTGAAGGGTTCTTGAAAACAATCAAATTGTAGAATTTTTAACTCAATAAATGGTTCTATATAGTGATTTTGGGTTATTTGAGTCATTATTAATCTAAATTAAAATATTAAAGAAGTTGGGCGATCAAGGGTCAGAGACAGATGTGGCTACACATGTTTGATAGTTCATTTGCTAATTATTGATGATGAAAACCACTTAGGTATGTTTTGAAGATCCATGAGCTTATTGCAGTTATATCAAACACATGAAGTCAACATCATACCGGTAAGTGGCTGTTGGAAAGGCAGTATATTGTCATGTGTGTGGTGTTGAAAATAGTAATACCAAGACCACTAGTAGCAGTATTGTAACAATGTTATGAGAGAAGCAGAGGCATTTCAATAGTGTGGTTAAAGAAGTATTTATGTAATGTAGTGATCAAGTGCAATGGATGAGCAATGTATTCAGTGTAATCTATATTATTTAGTTACCTTATCTTTAGGGTAGCATGGTTATGCAAGGTGGAGAGTGAATTATTTTTGAGGTTGGAGCTTGTGAACACTTTAGGGTGGCAAGGTGGTATCAGGGAAATATGGAGCTTGTAGGGTGTTGGATCATTCTTTCAGTTGGAGATGATAAAATCAGGGAGTTGGATCCTCCGTCTAGTTGGAGATGGTAAATTAGGGAGTTGGAGCATCCTTTCAATCAGAGCTAATTAAAACAAAGGGTTCGAGCTTCCTTCTAGTTAGAGTTGGTAAACCAATGTGTCGGCACATCCTTTGAATTGGAGCTTATAAATCAGGGGGTTGGAGCCTCCTTCCAATTTTTGTTGGAGAATCTTAGAAGTTGGAGGTTCTTGTTGATGTAATATTTAAGATTTATATGAAAAGTGGTCAATGGTTTTTATCAGAAGGATTTCCACCTGATAATATCTTGTGTATTATATTTGATGTTGTGCATTGTTGAATGGTGTTGTTATCTTTTTAATATTTACATTATATGATTAAAATTTTTAAAAAGTGATAAATACTAATTCACGCCCCAATCATTATTGCTTAATATTTCAACATCTTTGACATGGGACATGTGGGATGCATTTTTAGACTTTCTATGTGCCTAAGTGGCTTATTTTTGTGTGATACATGACATACTCGAAGGCATCCATGTTGATAGGATGACACCACCTTGGCACTATGTTACCGGGAATAGTGTCCACTCGGATGCTGCTATTCCCACTAAGACTGTTAGCTATCTTAGAAACAAACAAGTAAAGTCTACTTTCATTTTCCTTTATGAAAATAGACAAGAGGGGAACCAAGGAGACCAACCTTAGTCTTGCACTTGATTTCCTCTCCTTCCTGATAAAGCTTCGCTGCTTCTTCTTCATTCGCCCAACTTTAAAGAGCACCTGTGGAATCACAACAACATCCTACTATCGAAGAACAAAGATCTATATTCATAAATAACACAGGACCAGATGTGTGTTAACCATACAAATGCATATATAAACAAGTACACAAGAATATGGAGGAAAACTTGAATAACTTTATTAAGATGAAAAGTAGCAAGAGGATTACAACCATATGTTCCGACCCAACATCATCCTCCAGCTATAAAACCCTTCTTCACCTCAAGCAAAGCTTAGATCACCCAAAACTATGAATGTACACCAGAAAACCAACAACACTTCTATATAAGATACAAAATTCCAGCCCGCGGATCTCTGTGACGAGGGAGCCATATATAGATGATTATAGGGAGGTGAGTCATCTTCTGGGGTCTTTATTAGTGTCTTCTCTCTGATAGTTCCTGCTTCCACTTGGAGAATGATGATCTCTTACTCATCCTGGTCGAAAACAGGGAGGCAAGTGTCAGAGGGGAAGCTTTTGGAAGATTCCATGATCTTCCACCTCGCATTTTGTCCCTGCCATTTGTCCATTCCCGACCATCACACCCTACTGAGGAGCAATTCAGTATGCATCGCACCTTGTATACTAGGAAGGTGATATGCATCACACCCTCTACACTGGGTTTTTAGTATGGTCCAGTTTTGACCATTTATGAGTAGTTCTTAGTGGAGAACTTCTGGGAGATGATGTAATCAGCTGACCTTGTTCCTTTAGGCAGTGAAGCAACACTTCTAGGGACTTAAGAGCGCTCAGTTTATGGACAATTATGATTGGGGTTGAAGTGCCCAAAAATTTCTATAACAGTTGCCCCCTAAAGCATGAGGTCGTTAATCTTTCTGATGTCAGGTGAAATGCTTTACTATGAGGATCCGAAGTTTTTTCGAGCTAGAAGGTGACCTGTAATAAGATACAATACAATAAATTATTTTGACAACATTTTTTCATGATCTAGCTGAGGATGGCATTCCCATGCTCAGCTTTATAAATTCATTTTCATTTACATAGGACAGACAATCGTCTGCGTGGCAGATTGATGATACAGACTCATCATCCTTTGATTTGGATGATCATCTGTTCAGAAATGATGTACATTTGATGTCTTTATATTCCTGAATATATCAAAGCCCGGATGGATGAAACTAGATCTATGGTCTTCAAAACTCGTTCAATCTTCACTTGGAGTACAAGTCGATCCATGTGAAAAATGTTCTGGAGTCGAACATGGAAAGACATCACCTGATTACCAGCCAATGATGTAAGCTATTAACAGGCACGAGAGGAATCACCAATAATGACAATGACCCTCAAGGTGCTACAGTACAATTCACATGGTGTGAGAAAGGACTTGGCGTCGAACACCAGTAAAATCTCTCGGTCGAAGGCCATTGATGTAAACATGTCGTCAAAAGTGAGAAACTTTCCATTGAGGGATGCAAGCTTCAAAGTACCGAAAGGGTTGTTCCTAAGCCAACTTCTTAGATAATGAGCTGATGTCGACAAGAAGTGACCCGTCGCAGGGGGGCCTTAATGAATCCCACATCAACAAAAAGGAACGAAGCAAATGATTGGAGGTGAAAACAATCTAACGATACAGGGTTCACGGTGGCGGTCATGAAGGAATGGAGCATGCATGTATTGCAGTGGGTGAGACACAGGCAAATTGTCTAAATGACTTCTCTTGAATATATCGGTGACATTGATGATGGATGGGTAGCGTTAACCCCAAAGATGGATGGTGTGATAGACCAATGGTGATGACCAGTCAACAGAACAACCCAACTTGACATGGATGCAGAAGGAAAGTGTCATGTTCAAGAGCGACTTGCTACCAATAAAGATTTTTCAAGTTTTCTTCCCAATTTTCCCTAGTCATTGCTGACCAGTACCTCTTTTCTTTTTTCAAGCTTGAGGAGGATAACATATGCTTTTTCTATAATCCACCCTTTGGGCGAACATGTCGCTATATTTTAGCGAGCCTAGCGATAGTGAAACTCGTTCTTGTCCATTTGGATGAGTTTGTCGCTATTCGGTTTCAACGATTTTAACGATAAAGATACCTCGGTTCCTTTCAATTTGAGAGAGTCTGAAAGAAATGGAAGTGAGACTCCAACGATTCTTTTTCATCGTGTAATCCCTTAAGTTTGAAAAAGCGTAAAATAATACAAAAGGGATGAATTTTCGATAGTTTTAACGAGCCGAACAAGACAAGCGCTTGATCTTTTTATGTAATAATCCCTCAGGTCCAAAAAGATTAAAATCTAGAGGAGGGATAGCAATTCTAATGACTTTAATGAGCTGGAGAGGCCAATCGCTCGACAATATTTTCATATTTTACGAGTCAGTTGAAAAGAGATTAAAGGAGACTCATTTTCGAGGAACGAGTGATGGTTTCAGATAGCAGCTGATTCCAGGTAAGATTTGGAATTTTCCAATCACGGCAGTGTCACAAGGATGGCTAATAGAATCACTCTTCGCATATGTTCCTTGAAGGGGTAAACAATTATATGGGGGTGAATGATCGGGTAAAAATAGAGTGGAGGTGATGATGAGAACACGACCAAGGCTCAAAAGATGGCGATAAGGCGTTCACAATGGTTATTTACCGGTTCATTTTTTAATTAGTTTAAATGTTAGGGGAAACATTTGCTCATGACTTATGTTTATTTTTTAACGAGATTGAACTACGCGCTAAAACTGCTCGTGGCGGGTTTATTTTTTAACTAGCTTGAACCCTGCGGTAACACTGCTCGCCATAATGGTCATTGAGTCTTTGATTCAACATTAGCATTTTGTTCTTTTAAAGATTTTACTACCTCTCATTTTACCATTTCATTTGAATTTGGTTTGTTGGAGCTCTGGAGGTGCTCCCCCCCCCCCCCCCCCGATTTTCACCAGTTGATTCCGGGAGATTCTGTGGACGATTCCCGACACCATTTGAACCAGGTAGGAGCTAAACTTGTGCTCTTCAATTGCATGTCTTGAACCGAAGGTGTTCAACTAGTGTGATGCAGTACTCTCTGTGATGAAGGAACAATTGACTAAGGTGAAAAGCAAAAGATCCAAGAACTTTGGTTATGGTTATATTTTGACCGCTTTTGCCTTGGAGAGAATCCCACTAGTGCAGTCGCAGTACATTTCACTTGGCCTACCTCCACCAACTGAACCATGGATGCAGAGATGGGTTGATCTCATGTATCAGCATGTGGGCCAGCCCCAGATTTCTTTTTCTGATACTTCCTTCGAGTGGTTCGATCGTCAGGAGATGGTTTATGCCAGGTTCCCATATGCTGGTATGGATTTCCGGGGTGATTTGGATTCGGTGCTGCCGGCTGGCGAGCAGTGGGGTGCCATGGGTAATTCTTCTGACCATATCTCTGTTCATTGTTATTTATAATGTTCTTATATTTTTATGATCAAGACTAATCAAAACTCATGTGCTCATGCAGATGTTGGAGTAGTTCGACCAACAGTACGCCGTAGAGACCGAGCGGCCGCTCCAGTAGGAGAGGCTGTGGAGAGGGCTATCCTTCGTGACCTTGATGTGGTTGAGACTCTTTCAGCACTACAGGACCAGATCGAGGGTCTTACCCTTGGTATCCCGGATGTGAGGATCGATGAGCTGCCTCTGCGGTTGTAGCGACATACTACTGGAGTGCCGATTCAATGGACTATGCTTTTACGCATGATTGCGCAGGCGGTGACTTGCTATCACCAGCATCATTAGACTAGGGTGCCTCCTAGCATTTTGAGTTTTGGGTCATTTGACCGATTTTGTCTTGGTTACAGAACATTATGTATAAACTATAAACAGTTATGAATATATTTTTGATTTTCGGAGCTTTATTTCGGTTAAGTTACATGATCCTGTTGCATATATTGATGTGATGCTTCTTTTTATAAATGTCGCAAATGTATATCTAACATATAATTTACCAATGAGTTTGTTAATGTATTTAAACTTCTGGAAATATGTTGATATTGGATGAAATTGAACTGTCTTTCCAAAATTTTGACCCTTAGGAACATGCGATAGATAGCTGGATTTCGTACATAATAGATGTCGGTGAGTTTTAGAATGATGAGCTCTGAGTCTAGCCTGATGACAAGTCAACATATGCCATGTGTGATGGCATCAGAGAGGAGTTCTATCAATGCACTGTACTCAGCGATATTGTTAGTCGACTGACCAATACACACTCCTCTGAAACTTACTAACTCACCGCTGGGATTGAAAATGGCCCATGCTGCAGAAGACAGGTTCCGCGAACTACGTATTGCTCCGTCGGCATATCCAACGAATGCAAAAAGAGGATTACCTGACCAAAATAAATTCTCTTGGCGAAAACAAAAATGTAATAAAAGCATGAGGATTACTACATGGAATTAAGCATAGTAATGCTTGAGGTACAACCCATTATGAGGTTGCGCCAGTGGAATCCCATTGTAGTCCATCAACTCGTAGGCTCCTTTTGTTAATACTCACTTAACAATATAGGGACCCATCCATAATGATTTGAATTTCCCTGCTCCCAACTTATCCGATTCTTGGTCGTAAAGTAAGACCAGGTCACCTTCTGAGAATACGCGAGGTTTGACATTCTTGTCGAACTGTGATTTGACTCCTTTCTTATGATCTTCATCAGTCGAAGCTGCATCATGACAGGTTTCATCCAATTGGATTAGTTCCAAGAAATGAGCCTCTTCTTCTGAGGTTCCGGGGAGAAGGTCGACTGCGAGTTTGAGGGACGAGATTTCACATTGAACAAGTAAGATTGCTTCTAGACAGTACACAAGCTGAAAAGGTGTGAACCTGGTTGCATTTCTTACCGATGTCCAATATGCCCACAAGGTTGAGTACAGGATTAGGTGCCAATCCCGTTTGGACTCCGATCATCCTTTGCAGCATGCGCTTTAGGACTTTGTTGATTTCCTCAACCTGTCTGTTAGCCTGCAGATAATACGAAGTAGAGCTATCATGTGATTGTGAAAATGTGATCCATGATCTATGACTATGGCCTATGGAACATCGAATCTAGAGACTACGTGATTAAAAAAGAAAAGGGCAGTCATTTCACCACTGTTGTTTAATGTAGGCATCGCCTCTGCCCATTTGATAAAATAGTCTACTGCGACTATGATATAACCATTCCCCCCGGCCGAGGTGGGGTTGCATGTCATGAAATCTATGCCCCATTTGGCGAATGGCCCAACAACTACTACTAATTGCAGCGGTGCGGGTGGTCTTCTGGTTTTGCTATCGAAAATTTGGCAAGCATGGAAAATTTTGACTGCAGTTATGCAATCTTTGAACATCGTTGGCCAGAAGTATCCTGCTCGCAAATTTTTTTGCGTTGTGGCATAACTAGATTGATGCCCCCCACATGCGCCTGAATGAAAATCATTCAGGACTTTCTCGGCCTCCTCATGGGTGAGGCACCTCCGCAGAACTATATTGATACCACGACGGTAAATAGTATCACCGACGATCACGTAGTCTTTCGCTTGGTATCGAATACGTCGTTGTTCAAAGTGTGGGGTATTAGACCTATATGTTTGTGTCTAGAGATAGATGATTATATCTCTGTACCACAGATCGCTTGAAGATATCAGAAACAAATTTTCATCCATGATTGCTTCTTCGGATGTTGCATCGTTGGACAACAATGGGAGATCACATAGTAACTCCATGAATACCAGGGCTTTCTTTGATTTGGATTTTTTGAATTCCAGATCAAACTTTTGTAGAATTGCTATCCATTTTGAATATTTTCCCCCCAGCAACTGCCGCAACAATATATAATTCATGGGGTTGCAATCTGATAAAATGGTAGTTTTTCTAAAGAGGACATAGTGTCAAAATCTCTATATCGCTTGAACAGCTGCGAGGGCAAGCTTTTCAACGTATGAGTATTTCATTTCCGTATCATTTAAATTTCGGCTTCAATAATATATAGGATGTTCAATTCCATTGTCTTCTTGAACTAAAACCATTGCTATGGTTGTATTTGTTGTAGCCAGATACAGGTTAAAGTCTTTTTGATAATCAGGAGCATACATTAATGACACTTGTAGTAGAGATTGCTTTAAAGCATCAAAGGAAGCTTGCGCGACCTGATCCCAAATGAAGGGTACTTCCTTTTTCAATAGACGAGTATAACCTTAGTTAGTTCAACGTAATCTGGAATGAACCTCCTAAGGAAGTTTGCTTTCCCTTGGAGCTTCTGAATCTAAAGCAAGTTTGAAGGTGGAGGCAAATCGATGATTGCCTGAACCTTGCAAGGGTCAAGACGAATCCCATCCTTTGAGACTACGAATCCAAGTAAATGACCAGAACTGACACAAAACACACATTTGTGTGGATTGAGTCATATCTTGTAGTGTCGGCAGTGTAGAAATATTGCTCTCAAATAGCACGGATGATCGATCCATTTTCGTGAATGAGCTGGGAGATCATCGAGATATGGTTGAACGATGTTTTTTATGTCATGGAAAGCATAGTTCATTGCTCTCTAAAAATTTTCCCCTGCGTTCTTCAAACCAAAGGGTAGCTTGCGATATGCGAATGTGCCACATGGACAAATGAATGCAGTCTTTGACTGGTCTTGTGGGCGGATATTTATTTGATTATACGCGGAAAATCCATCCATAAATGAAAATATTTAGCATCCGGTGCACTCATCAATTATCTGGTCAATAAAGGGTCTAGGGTAGTTGTCCTTTGGACAAGCTTGATTTACATCCCTGTAATCGATGCACACTCTAATCGTTCCTTGTTTCTTCATCATAGGAACAATATTCGATACCCAATCGGTTAGAGGAACGGGGTAAATGAAACCAACATGGAGGAGTTTTTCAACTTCCTCCTTGATGGCAGCGACTTTCTTGGGGTGCACCTGCCGTAGCCACTATCGTATTAGTTTGACATCTGGATACATCTTAATTTTGTGTTCAACTATGATTGAGTCAATACCTGGCATTTCATCATATGACCAAGCAAAGACATCTCTAAACTCACGAAAGAGAGTGCTATATATTTCCAGTTCTGAAGAAGAACAAGATTTGCCAACATCAATATTCTCTATAACATCCATTTTGGTTGAGATATTTATGGCAGTAGTCTCTTCGATATTCGATAGGTTTCTCTCGGAATCCACCATATTTACAGTATTCGCCAGGAAGTCAAATACCGAAGGATGGTGTAGGTTACCGGAATTATCTTCTTTCCAGTTTAGAAGATGGGAATGATGGTCGTAATCTTCTCACGGTGCCCCATCAATCATCATCGATTGAACAATTCCTTCGTCTGTAGAGTGTACTTGCGACCAAGGATCTGAAGGGGTGCCATATTCCTTAGACCTATCTATCCAAATGCTTGATGAGTGTTGATGCGGGTTTGCCTCCCATTGTGAAAACATTGATTACTATAATATTTCCAGTGGGGTTAGAGGAAAAACTTGCAGATAATCCATTTTAACATTGTTCTTTGACATCTTTTGGATGGAAGATATCATATTGCAGGTTCCTACATTAGCCACTTCCGCCAAATTTGTAGGAGGCGGTAGCGTAAAAGTTCCCATTAACGTTGGGTCTTTTAGTAGGCCTACTCTGATATTGTGAAGCGTGCTAGGGCTTCAATGGATCACCAGAATGCTTACCGTAACTTGCGAACTGTTGGGGAGAAAAGTTTGTTGGTTGATGATTGTAATTCCTCCTTGGGATGGAAATGCAATTTTCCTAAAGTAGGGCGACACAACGGCTGCCATGGCATATATCCAGGGTCTTCCCAGTAGGATGTTGTAATCGAGGTTTCTGTCGATGACTTCAACATCGATTTCTACTATTTTGCCCCCCAGTTCGACTTCCAAGTTACTTAATATTCCATACGGGGTGTATGTTCGTCCATCAAATGCTGTCAATTTCGTCGACTATCGCAACAAGGATTGAGACCCTAGAGTTTTTCAGCAACTCATCAAAATGATACCTGTGGATTCCCCCTCATCAATAATTGTTTTATGAACAGTTTTGTTAAGAGCTTTCACTTGAATGAGGAAAGCTAGTTGAGCCAGCAACTGAGGTTCGTATCCTTTGTGATTAAAGGATACAATATTGGAATCCATTGGGTCAATCCCACCTATTGCTGATAATAAAGCCTGCTTTTGGGAGGGAAATTTTGCAGTACCTCAAGAGTTGACATAGCGGAGGGAAATTGGGCTAAATCCTCCACTATATTATAGTGTTGTGCCGCTCGGGCACGAGGATTAAACGTCAATTTCTGTACTACTCCCTTTGGCGGTTTTATTGTTAATTCAGGAATGATGGGTGGCACGACTTCGGTCAAAGTTGTTGTTGAACTACTAGGTTGATTATTGTCCTTGTTGTTCAACATTTATGGATTCCTGTAATCTTTGCTCCTTGTTGATATCAGAGCATCATTCAGTTGTTTTGAAACTGACAACATCAACACTTGGGACAGGGAAGCATTTTCACTAGCAACCAGATTTGTTCCTGGGTTTGGAAATAGATCAATCAGTACAGCCGAGGTTTTTGAACTTTTGAAGAATTTTCTAAGTTCATCTTTATATGGACATTCTCTGGTCCAATGATCCTCGTCACATATACTGCATGGATTTCTTGGTTTCTTATCCCTAGAAGGATTTGCAGAATATTTTTTAGGAGATGATTCCTCCTGGTTTTTCTTCTTCCCTTGTTTTTTCTTCTTGCCTCCTGGTTGCTTGGGTTCTTTGCCTTTGTCTGTCGACACGGAATTTACTTCTGAGGCTAGAAGTTCCTCATTTGCATTTTGACTCGAAACCGTGCGGGCCTTTTTCGATGTAGCCTTTGTGGTTTTAGTGCTTGTTGTACCTATCACACCATCATCGGCATGAGAGTCTTTGCTTGATTTAGGAGGCGGAGGAATGGAAAATTCTGGTCTAGGAGCATCAGGGATTTTATCGTAGAGCATGCCAGACTGAGTATAAATCAAGTCTAGATATTGTGCACGAGTAATAACTTGCTCTTCAGTGACGACTCCTCCCTTTGCCACATCTTCTGTAATAGCGGGTAATAGCGACTTAATAAACCATTCAGCCAATAGATGATCAGGAACATATGTTTTTACCATTCTACGATGGTGTCGCCATTCATGAATATGATCAGATATGTGAGTGGCTGTCATTTGTTTGAAATTGGTAAGTAGCTCAGCTCCTGTTTCGTACCTTATAGGTAACTGAAAATGGGTTAAAAAGGTTGTGGCTAGGGTAGTGAAATTATCAAACGAAGCTCTAGGCAATTCGATATACCACTTTGCTATCGGACCAGTTAGCGTGTGTTGAAAGAGGTGAAGCCGAATCAAATCAACATTGAGAGTGTTTGATGAACACCATAGATGAAAATTCATCACATGATTCGATGGGTCTTTGCCTGGATTTCCATTAAATTTAGGAATATCCGAAGGAAGTTTATGCGGAATCACAGGCCACCAAGGGGTGTAGGAAATTGGATCGTTTGTTAGTCGACTTAGATCCGGTAACTCTAAAGTTGCCATAAAAGGCAACTGTTGATTCAGGCTTGGTTGAGCATACCCAAGATAAGATGGAATCGTTTGAGCAGTCGGTCTTTGCATACCAGCATAATGCATTTGATGTTGGTAACTTTGGTAAGGTTAATGTGCATAACCATTATGATATGGTTGATACGGCTACCCATTACTTGCAAAGGCTTGTTGCTCATATCCTTGGGAGGCCTGCTGGAATTGCGATTGTTGGTATTGCACTAGCCATGGTTGTGAAGCCATGGGCTATTGTCCAGTACTGACTATTTTACCAAGATGGGGATTGGTGTTCCCCCTTTGAACCTGTGGCATTCCACTAGTTGGTGATTGCGATTGTGTCGTAGGTACAAGAGATTGTTGCATTACATCCTAGGAAACTAGAGGTTGGCATACAACTGGTGATGCTTGTACTTGCGATACTGCCACAATAGTTGGTGTAGTGGGGATATTCATCATAAGTAAACTTTGTTGTATTCAGCATAGAACTCTTGGTTGTTGAGACAGGATTGGCACCCAACCGCTAGTCGTGATTCCAGCATAACCCAAATTTTGTTGTGAACTCACGCATGGTTGTCCTTCCGAGGAAGGTAATGAAAGGGTATATGGCCCTCCATACAATGGTAATCTAGTAGTCAAAGGAATGATTTGCCTTTGGGGACAAGTTTGCCCAAATTGACCTTGTGAAGGATCAATTTGTTGAGACTCAACGTAAGAGATTCTAGATATAATTCCGGACAAACAAATGGGAATATTCCATACTGTCGACATAGCCCCTGGATGGACTCCATCCAGCGACTGAAAGCTGGTTGGGACAGATGGCATGTCGGCGAACAATGTTGGAATAGAAGAAGGAGCTTCTGCTGTCACTGTGTCGGGTAACATAGTCCTTGATGTTGACGGTTGTTCAGACATGTTAAGCCTATCCAAAAGATTCCTCAGCAATTCTTCAGGAACTTCCAATGGCGGGTGAATATCTTCTGATGAAGAAGGATACAGGACGATCCCAGCTCCAAGTCACGTTGGAGTGCTAGATGGAGGATCTTCCACAATCTCTTCTATGGCAATCAATCCAGGAGGAATTGGAAGACCGTTAGGTCCGTAAAATATTTATGGTGCCAAAGAAGATGTAATTTCTGCAGCAACAAATGGTTGGGGAGTAACACCTTCCGAATCGGCTGTAGACGGAGCCGATTTAGGAATAGAAGCGTTAACCATGTTGAAAATAATACCGAGAGGGGGGGTGAATCAATATTATCAGGATAATTATTCTTTTTCAAAACAACTGATATACGCTACTTCAATTTAATAAACCTGCGTATGTACGCAATTATGCAGAAGGAAACCCGCGTATACAGAACATGCTTTTACTTTACTTAATCTTTCTGATAATGATTGTTAGTCAGTG
>APFE031614927.1:0-18340 GCA_000404065.3 Pinus taeda | reverse complement strand
GCAGGGAAACCAGGAAAGATAATCAGCTCTAATGGTATGACAAAGCTTCTAAAAAAGGAGCAAAGAGGTGTAATTGCACAATTATGTTCGCTAGATGTTTCCACATCGGAATCATCTATTTATCCAGATCTCCAAAAAGTCCTGAACAATCATTCCAAGGTATTTGAGACTCCCAAAGGTCTCCCACCTATGCGTGATCATGATCATACTATTCATCTGATTCCAGGAAGTGTTCCTCCAAACATCGGGCCGTACAGATATCCCTATGCCCAAAAGAGTGAAATTGAACGTATGGTGGCAAAAATGCTAGAGGCTGGTATAATTCAACCTAGTCAAAGTTCTTTCTCTGCTCCAGTAGTATTGGTGCACAAGAAGGATGGATCATGGCGCATGTGTCCGGATTATAGGGAGCTCAACAAGCTCACTATTAAATATAAGTTTCCCATTCTTGTCATTGATGAATTACTGGATGAATTGCATGGATCAATTTATTTCACCAAGTTGGATCTTCGTTCAGGATATCATTGAATCAGAATGAAGACTGAAGACATTCCGAAAACAACATTTAGAACTCATGAGGGTCATTATGAATTTTTGGTCATGCCTTTTGGCCTTACCAATGCACCTTCTACATTTCAAGGTTTGATGAATTCCATTTTCAAACCCTTCCTTAGAAAATTTGTGTTAGTATTTTTTGATGATATACTAATCTACAGGAGGTCTTGGAAGGATCATGTTGAACATGTTGACAGGGTGCTACAACTATTGGAGGAGAAACAATTATATGCAAAAAGATCCAAGTGTTTCTTTGGAGTCCAAGAGGTGGAATATCTGGGTCATATTGTATCTCATGAAGGAGTTAAGGTAGACCCTAGCAAAATTAAATCCATTAAGGAATGGGAAATCCCCACATCCATAAAGCATTTGCGAGGATTTCTCGGGTTGACAGGGTATTATCGCAAGTTTGTTAAGAATTATGGGATAATAGCAACACCTCTAACAACATTATTGAAGAAAGATGCATTTGCATGGACTCCGAAAGCAACAAAGGCCTTGAACATCTTAAAGAGGCAATGTGCCAAGCACCGGTCTTAGCTACACCGGACTTCACAAAAACCTTTATTGTGGAATGTGATGCTTCAGGAAATGGAATTGGTGCTGTTTTAATGCAAGATGAAAGACCCATTGCTTTTGAAAGTCGTCCAATCAAGGGAAAGTTTACACAAAGCTATTTATGAGAAGGAAATGTTGGCAATACTCCATGCATTTAAGAAATGGTGACCCTACCTAATGGGAAGACACTTCAAGGTAAAAATGGATCATGATAGCCTTAAATACTTTTTAGAACAAAGATTATCCTCTGAAGAGCAACAAAAGTGGGTTACAAGATGTTGGGTTATGACTTTGAAATCATCTACAAAAAAGGGAAGCAAAATGTGGTGGCAGATGCACTCTCAAGAAAGGATGAGGATGTGGAAGCATTGTTATGCACCATTTCTATTATCCAACTAGATTGGATAAACGAAGCAAGGGAGGAATGGAAGAATGATGAAGACGTGTGGGCACTTATTCAAAATTACAACAAGATTCCAGTACATCTGATACATTTAGCTGGAAAAATGATTCTTTATGGTACAAAGATTTCTTATACCTCTATAAGAATTCCCAACTAAAACAAAAGATTCTTATGGAATTGCACACTTCTCCCTTAGGAGGGCACTTAAGATTTTTAAAACTTACCACAGGGTTAAGAAGAATTTTTTTGGGATGGCCTTAAATTAGATATTCAAAAGTTTGTGGCGGAACATTTGGTTTGCCAACAAAATAAAATTGAAACAATTAAGACCCTGGGTCTATTACAACCTTTATCCATTCCAAGCCAATGTTGGGAGGAGGTTTCAATGGATTTTATCACAGTTTACCCAAGTCTGAGGGAAAGAAAAGAGTGTCATCATGGTGGTAGTTGACAGACTTACCAAGTATGCACACTCTTGTGCATTATCACATCCATTTAAAGCTAGTACAGTTTCTACTGCATTTATGGAAACAATTCAAAAGCTACATGGAAACCCAAAGATTATTGTAAGTGACAGAGATCCCTTTTCACTGGAAATTTTTGGACAAAATTATTTTCTTATCTTGGTACTCAGTTAGCTCATAGCTCATCTTATCATCCTCAATCTGATGGGCAAACTGAGATAGTAAACAAATGTTTGGAAGGATATCTTCGTTGCTTTGTATCTGATAGACAGACACAATGGGTCAAATGGTTGCCTCTGGCTGAATGGTGGTATAACACTTCCTTCCATACAACAACAAAAATGACCCCATTTATGGCACTTTATGGGTATCAACCACCATCCATCACATCATATTTAAGAGAAAATTCTAAGGTTCAAGCAGTGGAACATCACATCGAACATCAACAACAAGTCCTCCAACTCTTAAAGGATAACCTCGTGTTGGCACAGAATAGAATGAAACAACAGGCAGATCAACATCGCAGAGAAAGAAGTTTTGTTGTAGGTGATTGGGTATTTCTACGGCTACAACCATATAAGGAAATGTCCCTCAAGCAAGCTAAGAAGGATAATAAATTATCACCAAGGTATTATGGTCCGTACAAGGTGTTGCAAAAGATTGGTACTATGGCATACAAATTGGAGCTTCCTGCAGCTTCTCGATTGCACCCAGTTTTCCATGTTTCATGTTTAAAGAAGGTTATAGGCGACAAGCTCCCAGTTCAAACAATATTGCCAGAACTTGACGAGGAAGGAAAAATTATATTGGAACCGGAAGCAATCAACAGAAACAAGAACTCGACAGCTACGAAATCAATCAATTTCGAAGTATCTTATCAAGTGGAAGAACTTATTCGCTAAAGATTCCACATGGGAGGATGAGAATTTTATACAGAAGTATCCAGAAATACTCAAGCGTTGAGGACAAAATTTTTTTGAAGGAGAGGGGCATGTTGGGTCCCTATAATACTAGTGATTACCCCATTACTATTGTAGTTGTACCCCTTATTAATATTGTTGTGCCCTATTGCCCCCATATTGTTATTACTGTGCCCCATAAAATCCCTCTATTGTTATTTTTGTGGCTTTATATTATTATTGTTAGGTCGGTTAGGTTATATTGTGACTCCTATATATAGAAAGGAGGTTTTGTCATTTGTATCATCCAAGAATTGTTCATTTATGTAATGTAAAGGAGGTTTCCCCCTCGAAGAGGCTGAATTCTAAGGCGTTGATCTATATTTTCTGTCTTTTCTTGAGTTGGTTTCATAACAGCAGGTGTCTCGGCCTCATCTCCTCCCTTTAGGACCATGACTTGAGGAAGGGACCCTTCAACAGACCCAAAAACACAGGTTTCTGGTTCTCACGTGGGCTATGGATTTTGTCGTTTGATACATTTATTTGTTCACTTTCACTAGTTATTTCTATCATTTTCCTTTGAAACCACCTTCAACATGATTTTTCATGCATCGCTTCCTCACCGTCTGATCACCAACAAACCTTCACAATCACCATTTGATTCATTATTTTCTCCAACTGCTACCTCGCATAGAGTCCACCACTTACTGTATGAACTTTAATTTTGCATTGTCGATCTGCCTCACCTGATCTGACGATTATCGCGTCACTTGATCACTTTAGGTGCTTTAAACCCCCACCGTCGATCTGCCTTGCCTGATCTGATGGCTGTCGCTTCACCCGATCTCCAACTAGCTTGATCGATCTTCACCATTGATCAGCCCTGCCTGATCCAACGGCTATTGCACAATCTCATGCAGATTAGTGCACGGACGTTATCCACCCGAGAGCACGTGAGAAAAGTTATTTTCTCATGCTACATGTCGTGCAGTAAGGCTAATCGTGTGAAATTTCCAAATATTGCTTATAGCGTGAAGGGCGTGCGAGAAACTACTTACCGCCTTAGAAACCCACTCCCTCATTTTTGCACGTTTCTTTTCCCCGCAATATGATCTCCGTCATCCATCTCTTGAATTCACTCACGCAATAATATCTTAGCTATTCATCACTCCTGTTAGCCTCGTTCGTCTATCCACTCTTGACATGATCTCTGCCGTTCATTTGCTTTGTTCCCTTGTTCATCCATCCATTCACTTAAGCCTTCGCGATAAGATCTCCACCGTTCATCTTGTTAGTTAACCTTATTCGCCCACTTATCTACGTAACCTTCTGCAATTCAATCTCCACCTTTCATTTGCCTTTCACCTGACTGATCCAACAGTTCTTATGCACTATTGCTCCCTCACGTCCTCCTTTAACTGATTTCGACCTTCGATTGCTTTTTCCGCTTGAAACCCGATTTAGCCTAAGTTTCTTTGTTACATATTAGTCTATTTTTGATGCTCTTTACTTCTGCAACTTAGATAATTAGCATTAGGTTAGTGTTAATTTAGCAATTCTGCTTAGCATAGTTGTTTAATTGGTTAGTTAGGTCATGGTGTGATTTAGCATTTCATGCTGTTTTCTTCATTACTGCAGTAGAATAGCTCTCTCTTAGAATAGGTTTGCTCTCCTTCCATCAAGGAATTAAGCTTCTTCTGACCCTATAGAAGTTTGGCTTGGAACCCTTGGGGTCTCTTGCCAGACAAATAGCGACAACAGGCAGAACCTTCACTTCTACTTGTGCATATAGCACTGTTACCTCCAAGTTTGTATGAACCCCGGGTTGATAAGTAAAGATGGTAGCCTTGGGAGTTGCAGCATTATTGTTGCAATACCTAGGCTCAAAACTTTTTGGCGCCGTTGCCGGGGAGGTGTCAGAGTAGAAGTGATTACTGCTCTTTTCTTCTATTTTCTAGTTTCCAACTTTCTTCCATTAGTTTATTTCTACAAAAGTAATCTAGTTTCTTCCTTTCTTTTAGTTGTCATTATCCGCTTTCCTTTCCATTCCTCAAGTAGAATTTCAATCATAAAAACAAAAACAAAAAATTCTCCAAATTCCAACCCACCCCCCCCATTTGATTATGTGGTGCAGTAAGAGCCACATCACCATTCACTCTTGTAGGTAGAAGAAGAAAATTGCAAAGAATGTAGAAGAAATGGATGGAGATGGTGATAATGAGGAAGATCCTCTTGGATTTCCCATTCAAGGTAGTGATGGTAGTGTGCACATGAAGAACATCCCTCCATCTTTTCTTCCAAAATTTCATGGTCTAAGGACAGAGGATCTGGAAACCTTTCTCTTTGAATTTGAAATTATTTATAGATCTTATGGTTACATATCAAAAACTCAAAACCTGAGATTGTTTCCAACAACTTTAAAGGATAGAGCTCTTAGATGGTTCATGAGTTTAGGGACTAATTCAATAAGATCATGGAATGATATGCAAAAGATATTTCTAGACAAATATAAAGATCATGATCTTAAAGAAGAAATCCTTAGAATGAATCAAAGAGAAGATGAGAGTCTAGAGGATCTAATAGAGAGGTTCATGTACAATGTTAAGAGAGAAAAACTACATCGTTTAGGATTTGATACACTAAAAACCCTCTTACTTAGAACAATTAGGGATGAATGGATTGATCTCCTTAATATCATGAGTAAAGGTGGTGTATACCAATTATCATTTGAGGAAATATCTGAAACATGCAAACACATATCAAGAGGAAAAGCAAGAGTAGGTAAATCAGCATCAAGATCAATAAGTCAAGCTAAGCTTGAAAATTTGTTTGATGATTTTAAAGTAGAAATTCTTAGCAATCTAACAAAACAAGTAGAAATGTTAAGAATGCAGGATGAAGGAAAAGGAAACTCTGATATTTGTGTTGCAGAATCACAGGATGTTAGACATTGTCCATCATTACCAAGGTTGAAGAAAGTTCAGCAGGAGGACAATGGACCAAGTCCATTGCCAATGCAACAAGGTTATGTAGCTCCAAGAGGACCATGGAAGCTTATTCAACCTAATATGATGCAAGAGCCTAATTCAGAATTTCAAGCTTATTCAAATCCACCTCTAAGTAGTTGGAACACACCTTTTCCTTGGCAAAATTGGCCATCACAACCCCAAAACCAGTCTTGGCAACAAGGTTGGCAAGGAACTTATGGGAGCCATCCACAATATCCTCAATATCCTCCATACCAAACTCCATGTTATCCTTACCATTCACCTTCACCACACCACAACCCCATCCACATCCATCTCAAATATACACGCCCACTTAACTACCTGTACCACCATTTCCAAACCCACACATTGAAGTAGCTTAGCCCACTTACAATGTTGAGATACAACACTTCCAACCATCTCTTCTTGAGGTAAATGGTATTCACCATAGCTCAGGAAGAGTATTGCAAAAAAGAGATTCTCCTGATATCATTGAAGGAAAACATACATAAGAAGAATATTCAAAGGAGAAGATCAAAGAACCATGGGCTGTATTTGATGAAGAGCAGACAACAAAATCAGATATTGAGAAAGCTCCCTCATGGTTATCATAAAATCCTCCATATGTTCAAAAGAACACTCAACAAAAAGAGGAAGATTTGAAGGTCATGAAAGAAGGATACATCCAAGATGATCCAAATCAACAAGTGGACTAAGGATATCACAACTACATTGAAATATGGTTCCAGATAGTCACTAAGTTGCAGTATCACTCTCTTCCTCAAATATGCTTGATCCTTTCAAAGTCAAATCATTTGGGCTCTGAAGTCTAGGTACATGTCAAAGCATACATTTCAAACCTCCACATCATCTTGTATGTCATCTTGATGTGCACTTGGCTCCATTGGAAGTATTCTTATACTTGAAAGTTATTTTTTTTTTCAAGTAGGGTAGGGTAGAAAAAAAAGAAAAAAAAAGGGGGAATAAGAAGATCCCTGGGTGAAAACCTTCCTTGAGGCGCCCAGGGCAAATATCTAGGGTGAAAACCTCTCTGAGGCAACTTAGGTGTTTTTCAAAAAGAAAAAGAAAAAAGAAAAATACATAATTGTTCTAGGCAAGTGGGTGAGAAAGACAATCAGGGAGCAAAGAGAAGATCCGAAGGGAACCCTCCCTCACATATATTCATCTCCTCCACTCCTTACCATGCATCCATCCATCAATTATATTGTTTTTCACTTCATTGCTTCAATTCAGGTGAAGATTGTATTTTCTAACAGAATCACCTCATCCATTACCATCATCCCTGCATCCACACACACTCCTACTCCCTCTGTCCATTCATTACAACATCCTCATAGCACCATCCAACAATAGGATCAAGAAATTCTAAGGGAGACACCAAACATTGCCAAGTGGTAATCCAGGAGCTCCACAACAAGAACATCATCAGATCTAGGAGCTCCGTAGCAGCAATAGCAACAAGAGATATTCAGTCACAGACACCTCCAAAAGCCAAGAAACCATCAACAGATAGCAGAGGAGGAAGAAGAATGACCATCAACAGTGCCTCTGACCTTTGACAACTGCATCATGGCATCAAGACCACAGGTAAGTGTCCCACTCACTCACTCATATGCATCATTTGATCAAAAGTTGTAAAGGTTAAGAGGTAGTTGGTTTATAAATGAAAATGTGGCAAAAAGGAAATTCTTTAATAAGTCAAAAGAGAATGCAAGAGTCCATAGATACAATGTTGTTATGGAAACAATTTGAGAATGCTTGAAGAATTAAGATTTGGGGTAGAAACACCAGTTCACTAAAGACTCAACATACCCTATTTCTTGATGCAATCACTTATAGACTCCAGTAGAAAAGTAAAGGAAGGAAATTCCCAACAGTTAGTTCACCATGGGTTGATCGGGATCCACATTAAGGATGCCCTCCAAAACCTCAAGATCCCTATAAAATGGTAAGTCTTCAGAAAATTACCAGCAGAGGATGGCATCAAAAACCTCACCTATGATGCTAGTCCTTCTGTCAGTAAGGAGGAGGCAAAACAAGAAGAAGACATAGGGCTAGAAGGGATGAGATGAATGAGGAAGAAACTAATACATAGGAACATGCTGAAACACAAGGAGGATGATGCTGAGATAGAACACAAGGAGAATGATGCTGAAACAAAGGAAGAAACTGATGGAGATGAGAATGAACAACAAAAGGAAGAAGATAAGAAAAATATAGAGGATAGCTACAGGAAAAGGAAAACCAACTAGCATGCATGGCCTCTCCTTGGAGTCCATCCAGTGTAGGATTCCAACTCAATCCTATGCTCTTTATCTCAGAGAACAATGGCTGCAATTTTAGAATAAAACACTAGCATAAAGGGGCACCTTGCCATTTCAGGACTGCAGACAATTTATTGATCTTTGTTATCAAAGTGCACTAGAGGATAGGGCCAAAATGGCTGAGTTTTACTTGCACAATATGGCCTTCACATACATGAATATTTGGGATCGTAATGCAGAGCTAGGAGATCTACAATTAATGGTCTTGGCATCATGGATGAACCACGAGAAGTCAAGGGCTGTAGAGATGAAAAGAATATTGGCCAAAGAGAAAAATGAACCTCTTTTTCATCATAGTTGAATAATCAAATTCCATGGCCCTAATCAACACCCATAATCTAATGGGAAATGATCCTCAGCCGGCACTTAGATATCTTGTTTCCCAAGAGCAAGAAATTTCACAATTTGAGGATATGTTTAGGCTGCTAAGATATGATAACATACATGCTTGCTAAAGGAGATGGGAAACATTGCCACACAGCTTGAAGATCAGAGAATATCACTCCCTTCAAAGGTTGAGAGAGGCACTCAACAAGACACCTATGTATAAGCAATCAACGCAAAGGTTGAACGTCAAATGGATGGGCCTGAAACTTAGTCCACCACTGCTCCTAGAGATGCGAGAAGGGATAAAAGAAGAAGAGGAAAAGAGGCAATGGGAAGGAGTAGAAAGGAAAGTAGGCTTCTATAAACAAGAAGAAGAGACCATAATAGAAACATGGGATGTCAGAGAGGCTACCAGAGCCATAAAGGACATGGACATTGACTAAGTTACTCAGAGGATGAGCAACATTTTCAGTAGGGGGTGATGATGAGCCTCATCATTGAGTAATTATATGGGCCTTAATTGTCCTTAATTCACCTCCTAGCTTAGTCAAACCAACTATTCTCACAACTTATTGCATACTTTTGATTATATTTTTCTTATGAAATGAGTCAGAGTTCGATATGTTGCTTTGTGGTCTAATGTGCATGAAATGCAGGAATAAAGGATAAAAGCAAGGAAAATGCAGGTATAAAGGATAAAAGCAAGGAACTATGGCAAAGACCTTGGTAAAGAATGGGACAAATTATAGGAGGTAAATCCTCCTCATTTACTACCCCTCCATCCGAATATTTCTTCACCAACTTGGAGTGCAAACAACCATCAATTTGAAGACTAGAAGACAACTAAGCAAGTGAAAAGGACAGAAACTAGTTTTTCTTGAATTAGAGGCCAAGCCTAAAAAAGACTTGACATGTATAAATAGAGAGGTTTAGGACCTCAGTGGGATTCAAACTTCTATTTTAAAACTCTGTTTTATTTATAAGCTGCAAAGACTTGTGACAATTTTCTTTGAAATCCATGGTTTTTATAATAAGAACGAGTTATGTTTAAGCCGGCTTTGAGTTAACTCTGAGGGCTGAAGCTCTTGGGTTAGGGGCCGGCCCAAACAACCAAAATCTCCTCTCTATTGTACATGTGGGCTAGCATAGAGTTATGTTCTGTTTATTTGCTTAAGTAATTTCATGGTTTTCTATTCATTTGCTTAAGTAGCCTTGTGGTTTTCACTGTTTATTTGTTTAAGTAGTTTCACTTTCATTACATCAATATAACGTAGATCATGCATGGTTTTCTTATTCATCTTCTTCAGTCGCTGCATTTGCTTCAGTTACTTCCATTTACGCCTTATTTCAATTCACAAGTTAGTTAGAGGAAAAAGATCACTATCAGGCTATGCACAGGTGTGTCAGCCTCATCTCCTCCGTCTGGGACCATGACTTGAGGAAGGGACCCTTTAGCAGCCCCAAAAACATAGGTTTCTGGTTCTCACATGGGCTATGGAGTTTGTTGTTTGATACAATTATTTGTTCACTTTCACTGGTTTTCTCTGTCGTTTTCCTTTGAAACCGCCTTTAGCACAATTCTTTATGCATCGCTTCCTCACTGTCCGATCACCAATAAACCTTCACAATCACCGTCTGATTCATTATTTTCTCCAACTGCTGCCTCTCCTGGAGTCCACCACTTACTTTATGAACTTTAAGTCTACACTATCAATCTGCCTCACCTGATTCGACGACTATCATGTGACCTGATCACTTTAGGTGCTTTAAATCCCCACCGTCGATTTGCCTTACCTGATTTGACGGCTGTCGCTTCACCCGATCGCCAACTAGCTTGGTCGATCTCCACCATTGATCAGCCCCGTCTGATCCAACGACTATCGTGCAATCTCATGCGGATTAGTGCACGAACGTTATCCGCCCAAGAGCACACGAGAAAAGTGGTTTTCTCGTGCTATGTGTCGCGTAGTGAGGCTAATCGCATGAAATTTCCAAATACTACTTATAGCCTGAAGGGTGTGTGAGAAACTACGTACTGCCTTAGAAACCCGCTCCCTCATTTCTGCACGTTTATTTTCCTCGTGATATGAGCTCCATCGTCCATATCTTGACTTCACTGGGGTGATAAGATCTTAGCCGTTCATCGCTCTTATTAGCCTCATTCGTCCATCCACTTACTTAATCCCTCATGGCATGATCTTCGCTGTTCATCTGCTTTGTTCCCTTGTTTGTCCATCCATTCACTTAAGCCTTCGTGATAAGATCTCCACCATTCATCCTGTTAATTAACCCTATTTGCCCATTTATCTACATAACCTCCTACGATCCAATCTTCGCCATTCATTTGCCTTTCACCCAACTAATCCAATGGTTCTTATGCACTATTGCTCCCTCACGTCCTCCTTTCACTGATTTCAACCTCCGATTGCTTTTTCCACTTGAAACTCGATTTAGCCTAAGTTTCTTTGTTACACCTTAGTCTAGTTTTGATGCTCTTTACTTCTGCAACTTAGATAATTAGCATTAGGTTAGTGTTAATTTAGCAATTCTGCTTATCATAACTGTTTAATTGGCTAGTTAGGTCATGGTCTGGTTTAGCATTTCATTCTGTTTTCTTCATTACTACAGTAGAGTAGCTCTCTCTTAGAATAGGTTTTCTCTCCTTCCATCAAATAATTAAGCTTCTTCTGACCCTATAGAAGTTTGGCTTGGAACCCCTGGGTTCTCTTGCCAGACAAACAATGACAACAGGCAGAACCTTCACTTCTACTTGTGCATATAGCACTGTCACCTCCAAGTTTGTATGAATCCCGGGTTGATAAGTAAAGTTGGTAGCCTTGGGAGTTGCAGCATTATTGTCGCAACACCTAGGCTCATCACATTGCATGAAGTTCCCTCATGCGAATCCTTTGTTGAATATGAAGAGCCACTGAAGATAAGGGTTTTATGTGGTTAACCCATAACCATGATGAACAAAGATTCGAGGATAGAGATACCCTGTAATGCTTGTGACAAACTGTGATACTGGCAGTGTGTGGCCTAGCAAATGGACTTCAATGAAGTGTGGGTTTGTGGATGACCCATAACGATGATGAATGAAGATCCAAGGATACTGATACCCTGTAATGCTTTTGACCAACTGTGATACTAATAGTGTGCCACCTAGAAAATGGACTTCGATGAAGTGTCGGTTTGTGGATAACCCATAACCATGACAAACGAATATTCAAGGATAGAGATACCCTGTAATGCATGTGACCAACTGTGATACTAACAATGTGCGGCCTAGCAAATGGACTTCAATGACAAGGATTTTGTGCGATTAACCCATAACCATGAAAAACGAATATTCAAGGATAGAGATACCCTGTAATGCATGTGACCAACTGTGATACTAACAATGTGCAGCCTAGCAAATGGACTTCAATGACAAGGATTTTGTGCGATTAACCCATAACCATGATGTTGATTGTTGATGAAGTAGCAGGTGCCTACATAGCCTGGGGTGGGAGGGCATGTCTCCAAAGAACCCAAGCCAGACGCTACTATGCTGAAACTGATGAATGTGAAGCAGGTGCAAACTAAAGCAGGGTAGGAGGGCATGTCTCCAAAGAGAACCTGCTCCGAATGCTGCTCCAGATTTAAAATGGATATAACTCAGAATATTTATTATAACTTGTTTTTGGAAACAAAATGATTATTCTACATCTTCCCATGTGTTGGAAATCCTTATCTGGACACTCTGGAATCTCAGATTCGTGCTGCAATTGTTCGACTGTCATAAAAGTTTTGAAAAAATAGTTGATTTTAAATCAACGATATCTCCCACATCCAAACTCCGATTCGACCCATTTTTTTTTAAAATTGGGTGATTTTTCGAGAGGAGCTCAGATCGATAATCATTGTTCTAAAATTCTACATAAAAACTGCAAAAAATGATAGGAGAGTCGTCGTCGACTAGTTGTCATAAAAAAAAATTCTACAACATAGTTGATTTTAAGTCAGCGATATCTCCCTCATTCGGACTCCGATTTGGTCGATTTTTTTTGTTTTTAATTTTGATATTTTTTCGCAAGGAATCAAGATCTGTTATTTGTTTTTTTAATTTTTTCACCAAATGTTTCAGATCTAATCCGCAAACTCGCAACCCAAAAAATTCTTGCAAAAAAATGAAAAAATAAAAATTCTTCTTGCTTGGCCCAAGAAAGTGTTATGTGGAGGTCGCAGCACGTGCCAAAAGTTTGTTGAATATTGCTGCAAAAATTTGAAACTAAAATATGCATTAGACCCTCATTCCCATGGAATTGTAACCTGCTCTGATACCACTGATCCGAATCTTGGGGGGAGGCCCCCAAGATCTAAAAAAAAATTGAAATGGATCTTTGGGGGGGGGGGGCTAAGATCTGTAAAATTGCAATGCCAGAAATAAAATGAGAGAACACACAATAACAAAACCACAAAGAAACTTTTTATTAAAACATATAATAACTGCAAGGACTACATTGTGCTGGACAATCTGTCCTTTTACAAAATGTGACTTGTTACTTATAGTATTTTTCAGTTACAATGCCATGGGAAAAGTCCATGTGTGAATGAATACCATGGGTGGATATGAAAATACCATGGGAAAATACCATCTGTGAATGAATACCATGGGTTGATTCCATTTACAATACCATGGGTGGATGCCACTTATAATACCGTGGGTAAATTCCATGGGTGGATGAATAACATGGGTGAATGAATACCATGGGTTGATGCCATTTTCTCTTCGGATCAATCTTCCCCCCCTTGTGACCAAAATGTCCTTTTTCTGTTCGTCCTCCCCATGATATTCTTCTGATCCCCCCTCCTTTCTCTGCCTTCTTCTTCTTCTAAACCTCAGAGGGAATTGTCATGCCAAGTGTCCATATTTATGACACTAATGGCAATGAAATGGAAGCTATTCATAATCAATCATCTAAGTATAAGAGAAATCCTTGTATTTGAGATCGATTTCCTCTACCAACCCTTCCCTGGGATTTAGACTTACCATTATTCTGGCTAGTTTTTTTTTCACCAGTGTGCACAAACAACATATCGGCTTCCAAGAATTGTCCCAGGTTATTGTCGATTTCCCTGAACACTGAATCAACTCAGAAAAAAGGAGGAAGGCCTCGAAGTCTTACCCATATCAGGATTTCGTCCACATTCTCTCTCTAGGCGTCAAATAAAGGGTTCCACCTTTTGAATAGTATTTGATTTCCCCCAAAACTCTAGTTTCTTTCCAACACCCATTCCAGTGCTTCCTTTCTGACAAATTTGATCATGAACCAACCCTTAACAAGGGTTGAAACCTCATAGGTTTTTTCTGGCGCCTCCTGCTTACTTTTAACTATCCATTCGCAAATATAATTTGCAAAATAATTTTTCCCATTTTCCCTACTAACCAAGGTTAACTCAGCTGCTTCCATATATTCATCGATCTAGATATCGAATCCTGGAACCAAATTTGTAGTTATCTCTTTCTTCCTTAACTTATTTTTCTTCCATTTCTCCCCTGTCTTCCTGTGCTGCCCCCCCTTTCGTAAACCTTGGTGATATCTCCTCCACATTGATAGCTACTTCCTAGAGTGGCTTAGAACGCCCCTCCGACCAAGTGTTTCTGAGGTTGTTTGGATGTTCTTCACCTGCATGACCTTCCTCTACCACCAGATGTGGTGTCTCTCTTGCTTCTAAACAAACCTCTGCCCGTATAAAACTTCCTGGTCCGCTGATATGGAAGGGTTTAAAGAAAACCACTGTTGTTCACACACTTCTCCCCTCCCTGCCTCCAACATCTTTCGAGCACCATTCAAAGTCTTTCCCTATCCATTTAACCCTGGAAACTCCAAGAATGAGCTCAGATCTTGGCTGAGGGTTTCTCCTCTTCAGACATGCAAAGGGCTTCTGCATGTCTTTATCCTATCTAACTAAAACCCTCTTATGATTTTTGTCATTCCCTGTTCTTCCACAAGGAAAGATTTCAACCCTTCCCACACCTTAAGCCCACATTTGATAACAATGTCTTCTAACCCTCTCAAATAAAAAACTTTGAGCGGGCTGGAGAGCTGTTTACTTGGAAGATGCCCGCATTTCTGGCTGCACAATTTGTCTAGAAGTAATTCTCCATACCTCCCTTCTAGCTCCTTCCCTGATCCCTAACTCTCCTGATTAGTCAGAAAAAGACTTGTTGGGCTGTGTCATATTCTTTCCACTACTATCCCATGTAGTTAACTGGGGGGTTAGAGGCGGGGTGGAGCCCCCCCTTCGCTATGCTGATTACATAGCGGTGGGGGGGGGTCACAGGGGTTTTGAGGGGTGCAGGTAACCCCACTCTATGGGGTCCAAGGTAGCGCCCCATAAAATTTTGGTTTTGGAACCTATGTTAGGTTGGGCGGACCCACCTATGGTTTTGTGCATGATTTTCGCACATGTTTTTGGACGCAATGGTTTTCGGTCCATGGCATTGGATGCTTCAACATGTATAAATATGTATTATAACATTGAAAGAAACATAATGAAAAGTCAAGCTGGTAGTCCCAGTTTTGTGATCCAGGGGAAAATCTATGTGTATGTGTTATGCTCTTGCATTGTTTATTTTCTGTGTTCTAGAATTTGTATGTAGGCAATTTCTGTACGGGGTTAAAACTTCTATTTGGTATTAGAGTTGTTTTGGCTTCAAGGGGACGCCTTTGTTGTTGAGGGGTTTCTCTCAAGCCTGTGGTAGACCCTATTCAGTGGGAGATCTGCGAGATTGATTCTGGTGGTGAAAGAAGATGGCGAGCAGTGGAAAGATAGAGATCGAGAAATTTAATGGTCAACGTTTTGAGTTGTGGAAACTCAAGATGGAGGATCTATTGGTGGATAAAGATCAGTGGGTCGTGTAGATCTGAGTACTAAATCAATGGGAGTGTCCGATGAAGAATGGAAGAAGCTGGATCCGAAGGCAAAGAGAACAATATGATTGTGTGCCTCAGATTCAGTATTGTTGTATGTATCAGGGGAAGCTACAATGAAGGCTTTGTGGGCCAAGTTAGGGACTTTGTACCAATCTAAGTCTCTGGTGAATAAACTATTCCTGCGGAAAAAGCTGTATAACCTAAGGATGAAAGATGGAGACTTAGTGACAGAGCATCTGAATGCATTTAATATTGTGGTAAGTCAATTAGCATCTGTTGATATTAAAATTTCAGATGAAGATAACTGCATCAGTTTGTTGTGTTCTCTACTAGATTCGTGGGATAGTCTAATTATTGCAATAGGTAGCAATGCAACTGCCTTACAGTTTGATGAAATAGTCTCATCCTTGTTGACAGAGGACATGAGACGGAAAAATATGGAGATCTAGAATGGTGATGCCTTGTCTGTACGAGGACGGTCCCAGAACAGAAACAAAAATAAGTCATCGAGTGGGAGATCTAAATCTAGAGGGAGATCTAAATCTCTAGGAAAACCTGTAAAGGTGGTGTGCTAGAAATGCAGAAAAGAAGGGCAATACAAAAGGGACTGTAAATTTAAAGCTCCTGATAAAGGAAAGGGATTTGATGATGCTCCTCCTGCAGAAGTGAAAACCACCTCAGATGAAAGTGGGGATGTGTACTTGGCTTCTTCAAGTACACATGTAGATGATGAGGCATGGTTGATTAACTTAGGTGCATCCTTTCACTTCACTCACCATAGGGAGTGGTTCTGCGAGTATGAGAAATACGATGGTGGTGATGTCTTCTTAGAGGATGATAGGAAGGCTAGAATCATTGGTCGCGGAAAAGTAAAGTTGAAGTTGCAAGGTGAAAGGGTTAGAACACTTCCGGGTGTTCTGCACATTCCTGCATTGGCCAGAAATATGATTTTTGTAAGCAAGTTGGATGATGCAGGTGTAAAAACAACATTCAAGAAGGATACCTGCAAGATGGTTCAGGAAGCACTGGTATTGATGCAGGGAGTTTGGATTGGAACTTTGTACAAACTGCAAGGTAGCATGGTTGTTGATGGGTGCAACAATTCTGTGGTTCCTGAAAGTGGAGCAGAAAATCTAGTGGTCTTTGGAGAGAAGACCATGCTGTGGCATCAAAGGCTTGGACATATTGGAGAGAAGGGCTTTCAAATACTTCATGGTAAAGGTATGGTAGAAGGTATGAGTAATAGCTCTCTCGATTTTGATTTCTGTGAAAATTGTGTATATGGGAAGCAGAATCGGGTGAGTTTCCGTCTGGTGGTAAGAGGACGAAACAGATATTAGAGCTTGTGCACAATATGTGTTTGGACCTGTGAAGGTTCTATCACTGGGTAAGTCTGTGTACTATGTATCATTTATAGATGACTTCTCAAGGAATACCTGGATATATTTCCTTAAGAAGAAATCTAAAGTCTTTGATAAGTTTAAAGAATTTAAGGCTCTAGTGGAAAATCAGATAGAGAAGAAGATAAAGGTGCTGAGGACAGATAATGGTGGAGAATTATGCAGCAAGGAATTTGAAGAATTCTGTAAGAAGTGTGGTATAGCACGGTAGAAGACTACTTCATATACACCTCAACAAAATGGAGTTGCAGAAATAATGAACAAGACGTTGATGGAAAGGGCAAGAAGCATGCTCATTGGTGCCAGGTTAGGACAGGAATTCTGGGCAAAGGCAGTGGATACTGTATGTTACCTAGTCAACAGGTCACCTTCATCAAGCGTTGGAGAAACTTCACAAGAAGTATGGACTGGTAAGAAACCTCTCTTTCACATCTGAGGGTATTTGGATGTGATGCATATGTACATGTTCCAAAGGAGAAACGAACCAAGTTGGATAGTAAATCTGAAAAGTGCATCTTTATTGGGTATAAGGATGGTTTAAAGCGTTATAAGCTTTGGAACCCAGTAACAAGGAAGGTTGTGTACAGTCGAGATGTGGTGTTCAGAGAGGTGAAAGATGTTATTAAACATGAAGTCCAACCAAAGGAACCTGTAAAGATAGAGTTTGAACTAAAGGAGGAAGAATCAGACTCTGTAGCAGAGGAGGAATCAGAAGATGAAGAGCCACAAACTCCGGCTGTGAGAAGATCAATTCGAGAAAGAGGGCAGCCAGAAAGGTATAGTCCATCTGCTTTCTATTCAAATTTTGCTTTGTCTGTTACTGATGATGATCCCAGAACTGTGAAGGAAGCAGTGGATTCAGAGGATGGAAAACTCTGGAAAGAGGCCATGGTTGATGAAATGGCATCTTTGCACAAAAATGAGGCTTGGGATCTGGTGGAGTTGCCGGCTGGAAGGAAACCCATTGGCAGCAAATGGGTGTTCAAGAAGAAGACAAATGCAGAAGGGAAGGTGGAGAAATACAAATCTCAGTTGGCAGCAAAAGGTTATTCCCAGGTGCCGGGAATTGATTTTGGTGATATTTTTTCTCCTGTTGCCAAGGTAACTTCTATTAGATTACATTTATCTGTTGCTGCTTCTTTTGATTTTGAGTTAGAACAGATGGATGTGAAGACAACATTTCTTCACGGGGATGTAGAAGAGGAAATCTACATGAAGGGTTTGCGGTGAAGGGTAATAAATAACTGGTATGCAAGTTAAAGAAGTCTCTGTATGGGTTAAAATAGTCACTTAGGATGTGGTATCAAAAATTTGATACATTTATACGGGGACTTGGCTTCACTAGAAGCAAAGTAGATCAATGTGTATTTTAAATTAATTGGTGACCGCGTTATTTATTTGGTATTGTATGTGGATGATATGTTGCTGGTTGGAAATGACAAAGAAATTATCTAGGATTTGAAGACCCAATTGCCCTCCAAA
>APFE031614926.1:111674-122866 GCA_000404065.3 Pinus taeda | reverse complement strand
TAATTATTAGTTAAATAGAATTTTAATTTAGGATTTCATTTTTAATTAAAATTCAGAGTTTTAGCCGAGCAGCAGAATTTCCAGATTTACATCAGATTTGATCCATCAACTTTGGAGGCTCATAGATTGAGTTATACTTGGGCAAATGAGGCCCAGGACGGCTCATTAGAAAGATAAAATCGAGGAGAACATTTTTGAGGAGGTTTCACTGACAGATTTGGTCATTTATTAGATCGAAAATCAGGCAAAAGATCAAGCTCTGAATTTCTAAAACAAAATCAATTTTCTGAGTTATTTTCTGCATTTTCATTTGTTCAAACCTCTTCTATTTGTAGATTCATTCGTCGATAATATCCTTGACCAATTAAATCATCTCAGGCATCAAGAAAAAGCTTATATTTTATTTTCAATTATTCATTTAAATAGAATTTGATTGGATTTGATTTAAATGCCAATAATGCCAATTTGATTTTATTATTGCATTTTAAATTTATTTTGATTTCTTCTTGCAGGAAAACAGTAGAAGAGATATGGAGAAAATGATTTCAATCAATGAAAATTCTCCAACAATTAAAGATTGAAATTTTGAGCAAATAAAATTGGATTGGGCAGATTTCTCTTCAACAAACTCTCCTCTCCAAAATTCCTTTGCAAATAGTATAAATAATAGATTGCAGAATGTAATTAAGGGGCTGCTCTCCTCTGCAATCTTAGACTTCTGAAAGCACTACTGTCATAGGAATTTAGAATTGTAGGAGAGAGGAGAGAAAATCTCAGATCTGGGGATTATTGAGGATTTTCCCTTTATATCTTAAATTATGAATGAAGGACAAAGTTTGCACTATTGTGGCTTTAGCTTTAAAAGTAGAAGTTCAAGCAATGTAAAGAGTTGTTGGAGACCAGAGACAGAGAAATGGATGCAATAAATTGGTATTTTTAATACTACTATTTCAAATATCAGTTTCATTTTTATGGTAACAGGAATGTGTCATTTTATTCATGTTTGTGCACTTTTGTCGATATGGTAATTTGTCTCAATGTTGTTATTATGTATCTCTGTTCTTATGAATTAATTTCTGATTTCTGAGTAACTATTTACTCAGAAATCTGTCTTATAAAACTAATTGATTGAATGGTAATGTGCTATGAACTATTTATGCATATTATTGTTTAATTATTGGATTTACTGATTTGATAATCAATATCATTTTTGTGAACTACTTCCTGGAGTGTTGTTGGTTTATTATTTCAGTTAAGAGGTCTCAATAGGATGTGTCTTGGTATCCATAATATCATTTAATTGAACTACTTCATTAACTTGATATTCATTATAAGCAAGACATATTTAAATCCCAATACTTTAATTATCTTGCTCTTATTTGGGTTAGATCTATATCTGCCTAATTGAGATAGGCTTATGATTAGTTTCTTTTTGCTTGTATTTAGAGTAATTTCTACATTCTTTTAAGTCTTCTTCTCAAAGAGGAAAAACTTTAATTGTGGCTTGGTTGAACCCAAATCAGCTTAAGGGTCATTCTCTTGCCTGATCAGCAAGAAGAAGTGATCTGATATCCCTGTCTATTGGTAGTTAAAGATACATCATAAACCAATAGCGATAGGGAGAAGGTAACTGGACCTAGTTAAACCAGTCGGAGCCACCACACCAAACGGAAAAGGAGCTGCTTTAAGGTCCGGACTGGGTGGTTATTCCCCTAGTGTTGTTGCAGCGATTTTTGAGACATCAACACTTTTGGCGCTAGAAAGAGGGCCTCAGACTTTTTTTCTGTTGGAGTCTTTTCAATTTTAACATTTTATTTAATCACGATGGCTCCTCTTAAGCTTCCAATTTGGAGTTGTATCCATGGACGTGCATCTTCCAATACTCCACCTGAATTGGTAAGACTCTTGTCTCAGGTAAAGTTTAATGGTAAGGGAAATTATTCTGTGTTTAATCATGTCTTTCAATTTATTCAAAATGTTTCAAATTATGATTTTCAAGGAATTGATTATGCAGAATTTTCATTCTCACATTTGTGGCAAAAGCCAGAAACTGGTGTAGAACTCTTCCGGTTGCCTCAATTCACAGCTGGGATCAATTTGTTATAATTTTCATTTGTAAATTTGACCGCTACAATTATGATCAGGTATGTGATGAAATTGAATATCTACGAAATGAAAATGAGTCTGTTAGAGATTTTAATATTCGATTTCATTTGAATTGTTTAAAATTTAAGGTCGAAGATGAACCTATGGAAGGAGAATCATTAGATTGGTTTGAACATATTTGTTCGCTTCCTTCCATTCCCAATCCATATGAAATAAGCTCTAGTTTTGTTTCATCCCCTTCTAACATAAATGAGAATTCCAATATGGATGTGTAAATAAATTGTGATGAAGTGGTTTCACAAAACTTGAAAAATATTTCTATTCAAATGCAAGAAGACAACATCAGCAATTTTGGAGAAAAAGCTGCCTTGGAATTTGAAAATTACTTTGCAGTCAATTCAGGAAATCAAATTGCAAATCATCAAGTGCAAGAAGCAATCAAAGTAAATAATAACATGCAAACTGCTATACAAATTTCTGAATTTTTCCATGATGAGAAAATGACGAAATCAAAGCAGCAAAGCAACCTTCTTCAAGAAAGCATGAGTACACAAAGGAATGATTTTGAATTTGAAATTTATAGTGAACAGAACGCACAAGAGTTATCAAATAGAAACACTTTTAAATACATTGTTTCAGGCTCACATTTTTCCCTTTATCCTGATATTTTTCATGATGGTAATTTTTCCCCTCTTGGTATTAATGATATTTCAGAAAATACAGAGGCTGATCTAAATGAATTACCATTAAGTTTTTATCAAGATAGAGAAGTAATTAATGATCATTCTTTTGCCATTAATGAACATGGAATTCTTGTTCCTCCTTGTTTGGATATATTGGATGAGATTGAAGGGAATTCTAAAGAATCTTGTAAAGTCATTTATGATAATTACTCAGACATTGAGGATGTTGATTTCTATAATTCTCAAGAGAATTCTCATGATAAAATTCAAATAACATCTGAGAATGAGGAACGCTTCAATTTAGAAATTATCCCAACCAATCATCATTTTAGAGTAGCCAATTATCTTCATGATTTCACTATTTGAGAAAATATTCCAATTTATGATTCATATCATGATCAAGATTTCATTCCTATTAATAATCATAATTGTCTTTCTAATTCACAAGTTGGAATTCGAAATTACTCAGCTTCCATAATTCTGGCCAATCCTTGTGAAAAAAGATTATTTCAAAACAATTCCAATTGTGTTGTAACATTAGTTGTAAAAATAGTGATTTTATTTTATTTTTATTTCCTCACTTATTTTGTTTAAATTTAGATTTATTTTTTGATTTTATTTTTCAAAATTTTAACACTTTACACTGCCATATTGAACACTTTATTATCAAACGTTCAATTGATGAATTGCCTTATTGGGAAATTGAAGTTTCATGTTATAACAATTAACATCAAAAGTTGTTAACATGTCAATGTCAATTGATGTTCATTTCTTATCAAAAGCTTCTATCTTCTCAAAGGCGATATCAACAAGAGAATGTATTTTTAGAAATCTACCAGCAATCCAATTTAATTAATAATTTTCCATTTCATTTGAAATATTTCCATCCATTTTCATTAATTCATTTGAAAAATATTTGGAAATTTTTCCCTCAAAGAAGATTGCTAATAGTTTAACATTTGTACATAACATTAACGATTTTTTCCAGACCTTTGAATTTAAAAGTTCATATCCACAATCTGTCCTGTTATCTTTTCCTTTGAACATTTCCCAATCCTTAATATAAATCCATCCAAATTTCTATGATCCAATTCATATTTAATTGGAAAGGAAATTTCAAGAGAAGGAGATTTTAAGTAAGCTTCTAACAATAGTTGTACATTCTGATTACATATTTATCTTCCTCAATTTAGTTAGATTTGTATTTTTATTACTAACATTTGAATTGTACATACATGCAGGAATTACAATGAGAAAATGGTTACACTGGAAATATGATTATACCTAGTCATTTTCATGTATATGGTTAGAATAGGCGTAGAATTAATTTAGCTTGTTTGTTTTATATAGTTAATTTGTTTTTAACATTTTTGTAGATTAAAAAATAAAACAAAGCAATTAGCCTTTCTCATACATGTTCAGTGAAAACATTTTTTCCTATCAGAAAGTTTTAATTCTTGCTTTCCTTTTTAAAGTTCTTACAGTAATACCTCTACTCTGCCTATTTTGAATAATGTCTTGATTAAATTCAATTGAGGTTGCACTTGGCATCGATTGCCTCAAAGCCACTTTTCTTCCTTTCGAGATTTCCTTCTAAGATTTTCTTTTGAAATTTATATGATAAAGGTTTTTAGGACATAAAAGCTTCATGATCTCATTATCCCATGAAATGTATGACTGTCTACGATAACCTTAATTCTAATTCAATCATTATTAGTCAGTCTAAACTTTCGTGGTAATCATATAAAGTTCATATTATCTTCCTCGAAATTTGCTAAGGGTGTCCATTCTGTTGTGTGCACACATTCAAATCTGTTTTGATATTTTTCCACAATTAGTGGCTTTATCACATTCTGATCTTTAGTTTATTATTTGATGTTGCAATACGCATCACATTCATTTACTAAAGGCATTATTGAACAGTCACTATAACAATACAGATTTTTCTCAAGTTATTCACGATAAGCAGAGGTAATAAATTGTTGTTTCAATTCAAAAGGGAAGACTATTTTCATATTTATTGCTGGTAAATTTATATTTTCTGAGCATGAATAAATAGATTTTATTTAGGCTGATTGCTCACTTTGATTTAGAATAAATAATGAGATGATTTTGAACAAAGTTAAAATTTTGATAAATCCAACGAAGGATTTGAAAATTCATGAGGTAAAAACTATAGAGAATTTCCTTCTAGGTACGCATTTACAAGTTCATTCTCATCTATTATTAGTTTCTCTTTTCCTTAGTTTATTTTTTTTTATTTTTGTTATGTTTTATTTACAGGTTTTTATTTGTTTTCAAAAAACTTGAAGTAAGCAGCAAACCCATTTCAAATTTGCAACAGGTTCAGGGAAATTTTATTTGTGATTCAATAGAATTTAAGCATTTTTTTTAGCTTTGCTTTCATTCATTAGAAAACCCAAGTGAAATTTAAAACATTATCGCAAGATTCATGTCTAAAATGTTTCAACTTGATTTTCATATTGCTAATAAAAGATCTCCGATGTATTACCTCGCTCATGCGTCATATCGCATTTCGCATATTGGAGGTTTGCAAGTGAAGTATACTTCCATTATCATGAATTGTCGATCTCCGATAATTGACTTTACCGATATTGCGACAACCACATAATTCCGGACTTGATATGAAATTCAAATCAAATTCATAAAAATATCGCGTCCATTCAATCGCAATAATGGTAGGAGCATAACTTTAAAAGAACCGATGTCACGGATCCGATATGTTATTAAAATCCCATCATAAAGTTATCGGGTCAACTCTTCATTGCATATCGGCATCACAACAATCATATTGTGTTACATCGGGTACCCAAAGTTTGTCGATTACTGATTAGCTACGTCATCCATCGCATCGCTGATATCGCAATCACTTTATCGCAGTTTTTATGCTCACGTCACTTCTCTAAATCTACGATGTGCGTTTTGTGATATGGGAAGCACAATGTAAATATTCTCCGATCCCCGATATAATATTTCTTTAATGATGTGATCGCTTCATTTCATTGCACATGTTCTTATCGGCAATTTGGTATTGCAATATCCTATGCGATAGCTTCCAATGCATGCCTTTGAGCCATTAACATTTAATCGATATATTGCATAGCAACAAAGGTAAAGTTTTGTAAATTAAAATTCAAGCATGGTGAAGAGACATGTGATGCAAATCATCCGATACGGCGATGTGTTATTTTAAAAGCGAAGCTTGGGTAACCACTATGGTAAGAAAGCAGTTAATGACCAATTTGCAGCATATTTAAATCATTTTTATTTCTCATATATTCCAGTTTTAAATATATAATTCCATAATTAAAAATGGAATTCAAGACCTCTCTATCTTCATATTAAATTTTATTATCTTGGACTTGGTCTTGATTCTGTACAATTTATAAAATCATGGAGTTTATATTAAACTAATAATATTTTGAGAAACAGGCATTACTGCAAATTCTCATTCTCATTTCTGATGCATTTGTTTTCCCTTGAACACTAAGCATTCTGTTTTACATTTTGCTACTTGTTTTAGTGTAAATTCAATAAATAATGATTTTGGGTTATAGGATTTTGGTTAGTTTGATTTCTTCATATTTTTAAAGTTAATTAAAATAAGAAGTCAACTAGTTTGGAGAAACTGATACATTTTAGGTAAGATCAAAAACAATTATCCAATGGTAAGATTCATTTACCCACTTTCATTAATTTCCATTTCGTTACTTTAGTTTCAGTTTTGTTTTTTTGATATATAAATATGTTTTGCAGCTCTTCATAAAAAACTTTCAATCCTCTGCCGGATCATATTTTCGAAGTCTTATACTTTTCTCCTGGCTTTATTTCAATGAGCAGTTATAATCTTCATCGAAACAGCTACACCAGTAAGTTTCTGAACCTTTAGTTTGTTTCTTTAAGCATTCCTTTTATTAGAAAATGATTAAGATGATGCTTTGAAACAAGAAGATTAATATCAGACAGAAAGTTTTCATTGTGGCTGAATTTTATCGTCGTTGCTATCCAAAAAGCCTAAAACACTCACAACCCTGTAAGGTATGATTTTTCCAAATCTCGACATAAGAATGATTGATTACACGATTATTTTCTTTTTCTTCATATTGTTGAGACATTGGTATAAACATTCTTGTTTGAGTTTATCTTTTGAAACTTGGATTTTCCTTTCCACTTTTAAAATTTCTTCATTTTTGTTTTGTTTGCTGATTTCTTTTCTCACTTTAGCATAAGAATTCTTTTCTTTTGGTTTTCAATTTTAATTTTGGTGACTTTTCCGTGATTTATATGGAAGGCCTATTTGTTACCTAACAATGGTCAGCATATATGGAAAAAAATTGTTAATAGTCACCTATTAGCTTTTTCTTAAATCTCTTTTTTTTTTTTTCAAAGAAAAAAATCAGTAACCTTTTATTAAAAATATAATGAAAAGTTACACTTTCAAATGCAGCTGCCACAAGGGCACTAGTGCTGACGCACACAGACGCTACGTTAGAAGACTAACGCGTACAGAGAGAAAGAGAAAAAGAAGGAGAGAGAAGGAAAAAAGGGGGAAAAAAGCCCCAGCAGTGAGCAAGACTCATGCATCAAGTTTTTCGCCCCTTTTTCTTTTCGACCTTGCGCCACTCACCCAGAGTGGGCTCGGTCGAAACAATGACTAACTGAGATGGATCGGTCAGCTGTCCTGATTCTTTGTCTGAGTCTGATGTATCTGAATGGTGTTGCCGTTTATTGCCTCCTGTGTTCTGATCCACGTTTTTCATCTCTGTTTTGTCAGTCTGGGTCTCTCCCTGACTTGTATGTGGCTGTGGATCCTTGTTAGCTGCTGAATTTTCCTTCTGGTTTTCTGTTTCAAACTCCTCAATGGTGATATCATCCTCTTCTGCCTCTGTTTCTTCCTCTTCTGTAACCGAAGGGGCCTTCTTTCTTGTTGTTCTCCTGTTTAAGACTTCATCTAAATTTTGCCATCCTCTGGGCTTCCTTTGTTGTGGCTTGCTCTTGCTAGGACATGCTTTGAGCAAATGACCTGTTTGTTGACACCCCCTGCACCTGAATGCTGTATTCTCATAGTCCAAGGGTTGTTTCCACTGAGTATTGTTAAAGTTCAGGAAGATGCTTTCTGGTAGGCCTTGACTGAGATCTACCTCGACGCATATCCTAGCAAAAGTAAAAATTCCTTTTAAATGTCTATCTGTATCAATCTTTAACATTTTCCCAAGGGTATTCCCTATGGTTGTTAAAGTCTTGAAGTGCCAAAAGTGTAAAGGTAAGTTATGCAGTCTTACCCATACTGGCATCCTTGATACCACCGTGGTGTTTGCGTCAAAATCTGGAAACCATGGGGTGACAAATAAACCCGCACTACCCCAGAACCATGGTCCTTCATTGAGAATTTTTTCCTTTTCTTCAACTTCATGGAATATTACTATGAAGAAACCCTTCGAACAGAGGTGGATCTGGCAGTTTTTTGTCCAGATCGTATGGATCCACTCATACAGGGCCTCAGTTTTAGGCCAGAAACCGTTAAATCTACAAATAACAGCTTTTTTTGCCAGATCTGAAAAAATGCATTGTACCTCTGGCAGATCCAGTGAGATGGAGGGGCTTTCTGGTATTTGATCCACTATATACTGCCCCGGCGATGGATTGACTACTGCAGGTTCTTTCCCCTTTGTAGGTGCTTTCCCTTTGGCTGCATCACGATATGTGCCTGTAGGTTTTGATGAAGAACCCTTTGACCCACCTCGCAAACGATGGTTGAGGGTGATTGTTGAATCCTGGGCTACCCTGTAATGCTGGAGAGTGAGATGTTCCTGCATACAAACCCCAGAAAATATTAAAATTTGGAGGGCAACTGGGATACCCAGTTTATCTTGGATTTTCTCTTTGAGCTCCAGAACCCTCATGCTTCCCCAGATCTGTAGGCATAAATGTCTGCGTTCTGTTGTTCTGAGGAAAACTTGATACACTGCATCGAGGAAGGGGTCTTTGAAGCACTGCGAAACCAGATCACAACTCCTTCCCCTTTCTGGACCCGCAGCTTTTTCGTTCAAAGTTTGCCCTCGGGCTGTCGATCGAGCCCACCGCGAACCGAGATGGATCGGACCTGGAATACTCCGCACACCGTGGGCGTAGGCAGGGATTTCGAGACTGAGGAAAGCGTTCTCTGGTGATTGCAGGCACGATCTGTCATAAAACAAAGGAGGCGGGGATCTGTGGTTTGGTTCGGTGGAATCCTTCTCCACATCGAGACCGATCCAGGGTCCATAGGGGGCGTCGGGGACAAAAGAAAACGTGTGCAATCGTTCAGGCCCTCTGCTCTGCCACACATGAAAGGGCATCCAGATCTGTGGAGAGAAGCCTACAAAAATCCCTGAAGACGCCACCACACTTCCCCCACAAAAAAAGGTAACGCCCTTGCCATTGGAAAAAGATCCTGGGCTTGCTTGACAGCACCACAGCCAGCCAAAAGCTGGAGGAGATCTGCCGGATCCGAGCGGCAAAGAAACGTTGGTAATGTACCGCTTCCATGAGGGAAAGATACACCCCAGCTCCCGTTTTTCGTGTATCCAGACAAAAAAACCCTTACCATTCAGCGGATCATCTTCACGCCATGGGGAAACATCTTGGAGGAAGGAAACTTCCAACTGAGCCCTGTTCAGATCACAGATTTGCGTGAGTTTTGGAGCAGTGGCGCAAAACAGGTGATCTGGAACCCTAGATCCAAGAACGGAACCCGCCGCGCCTGCTCTCGACTTAACCATTTTTTAGCCTTTTTCTTTTTACAACAACTGGCCACCCCATTTTTTTCTTAAATCTCTTAATAGAGTTTGATTTTCTTATTATAAAGGTAAACATTCTTAAGGAAGAGATTATAAATCAAGAGAAGTTGGCAAAGTATCATAAAATCTAGAAAAAATTCTTTTTCATCAAAATTGTAATCATTTTGAGATTTCAATATTTTATTAAGATCTTTCAAAATTTTATTATCAATCAAGAAAAATTATTTGCAACCAAGTAAAGACAATTTACAGCAAGGCACCTTTAACTCTGAAATTGTCATTCTTAACTCTTAAGGAGTCAATGATTCTCCCTGTCCCAAAAATTCTTATTTTTCTAGAGTAATCCAGAAATATATTTAAACTTAAAAGATAAGAGGTCTCATCATGAGCCTTCTTACCATGACCATAGGGGAAAAATAGGCTGACATTACCAACACTGCTAAACAAACCAGGGTAATGGCTTATGATTGCAAACAATTATAAGACAAGGGGTCTCATCACGAGCCTGCTTGTTGAGTCCAATTATAACCAGTGAATGGCATTGTCAACTATCTGGCCACCAAACCAGGACAATGGCTTTTAAGATTTATAACAAAAAATTAAAAATAATTAAAAATAAAAAATAATACATATATAAATGGATTTATCTCTAGGTCAATAATTCTTAAAGAGATGGCATTTTGAATCATTGATGATTAAAAAGTAACCCTGTCGAGACTATAGACATTTGTTGGCAGCAGTGGCTCTACTTGTGACAAATGAGTATATTTTAAAAGCTAAGCTGTAAAGTGACCCCTGCTTTATCTGTTCAACTAATTAATGACTGATATAGAGTTTTGAAATATTTTAATTCATGAGAAATTTTGAGAAAAATTATAAGTTAGATTATTTTGGTTTTTAATCAAAATAATAAACCTAGTCAAACATAATTCTCTCTTCTTTAATTATTTTTACTTTAATTTTAGGCAAATCTCATTCATATCAAACAGAGATAACTGGTTCTTCTCCCGTGTGTCGCCATTGTTGTGGTAAAAACACAACCCCCCATTATTGATGTCTTCACTTCAGATAATGGAGACCCTTTCTATAAAAATTTGGCTAAACACCTTTTTAGGATTTTTATTTACTCGATTGTCCTACGCTTTTGTTAATTTTTCATTTGCTTTGGATTCTTGTTTTGGTTGCTTTTTTAAAATCGATTTTTTATAAGCTTCTCATTGACGCTTTTTTTGCCTCATTTGGTCAACTGGTTTGAAAATGGCACTCTTTTGAAAGTCTGATTATTTATGTAGCATGGGTTAAAAAAATGCGTAAAATGTACAATATTGCATTTTGTAGATAAATTAGTTCAATAATGCATTCATTTTAAATATTAACTCGTAGTGAGTTTTTACTAACATTTTTCCATTTTTACTTATATAGCCAAATCATGAAGCAACCGAATTTTAGTAATTTACTCCAATAAATTATTAATCTCGAAAAATCATAATTTCAAAGTGGCTGTAATTTATTTTTCATTTAGTTTCAAAATAGCTGTAGTTTAATTTTTATTTTTATTAAAAATGGTTGTAGTTTATAAAATAAACCAAAATAGAAAAATTGT